>CM060821.1:3040167-3280167 GCA_030704555.1 Heliconius charithonia | reverse complement strand
AAAAATAGTTTCTCTCTTGCCAAACGATAATTCTTAGTAATTATCTTTGGGTAGCGGAAATTTGTAAAAATCTCCCTACAGAGAAGCTAACAACATAAATAAGTTGTAACAAGCGTATAAAAATTTCGACGTAGCTTGGCGAGAACGCATGGCTTAGTGGTCAGAGCGCCTGGTCGGTTTCCAGGAGGCGCGGGTTCGAGTCCCGCTGCGTTCAAATTTTTATACGTTTTCTAAATAAGTATTTGTCTTTCCTAAGTGTGGAATAACACTTTAAAAAATGTTTAAAAATATTTAAAAATAGTTTCTCTCTTGCCAAACGATAATTCTTAGTAATTATCTTTGGGTAGCGGAAATTTGTAAAAATCTCCCTACAGAGAAGCTAACAACATAAATAAGTTGTAACAAGCGTATAAAAATTTCGACGTAGCTTGGCGAGAACGCATGGCTTAGTGGTCAGAGCGCCTGGTCGGTTTCCAGGAGGCGCGGGTTCGAGTCCCGCTGCGTTCAAATTTTTATACGTTTTCTAAATAAGTATTTGTCTTTCCTAAGTGTGGAATAACACTTTAAAAAATGTTTAAAAATATTTAAAAATAGTTTCTCTCTTGCCAAACGATAATTCTTAGTAATTATCTTTGGGTAGCGGAAATTTGTAAAAATCTCCCTACAGAGAAGCTAACAACATAAATAAGTTGTAACAAGCGTATAAAAATTTCGACGTAGCTTGGCGAGAACGCATGGCTTAGTGGTCAGAGCGCCTGGTCGGTTTCCAGGAGGCGCGGGTTCGAGTCCCGCTGCGTTCAAATTTTTATACATTTTTATACGTTTTCTAAATAAGTATTTGTCTTTCCTAAGTGTGGAATAACACTTTAAAAAATGTTTAAAAATATTTAAAAATAGTTTCTCTCTTGCCAAACGATAATTCTTAGTAATTATCTTTGGGTAGCGGAAATTTGTAAAAATCTCCCTACAGAGAAGCTAACAACATAAATAAGTTGTAACAAGCGTATAAAAATTTCGACGTAGCTTGGCGAGAACGCATGGCTTAGTGGTCAGAGCGCCTGGTCGGTTTCCAGGAGGCGCGGGTTCGAGTCCCGCTGCGTTCAAATTTTTATACGTTTTCTAAATAAGTATTTGTCTTTCCTAAGTGTGGAATAACACTTTAAAAAATGTTTATAAATGTTTTGTAACCTACCGTAGTATTATTATTTGTACTTAATTCAATTTACACGTACATAGTATAAAGTAGGAAAACATCTTTATTTTAGCTTCACGCCGTATCCCGTACATATCAGGGTAAGCAGAGGGAAGCTGAGAACCTTCCAAAACACTTCCGTTCCCCATTTTCCTGCTCTATCGCCATTAGAGACGTGCCTATAATATAATAAGTAAGTAGCTTCTTTACATTCCGCCTATTTCCAAGCCAACATACTTGACAGGCGGCTATAAGAATCACATCGCTTATAATATTTATCTATATAATATATTATGTATTTTTTATTTATATTTAAATATTTTTAAAATTATACGATATCTACTATTGTAGAACGTTCATTTTTTAATGAACATAGTACAAAATATGACAATATTCTTAATATACTAACTAGATCATATGATCATGCCTATGTTAATAGGGTGTTTTTACTATAGAAACTGTATACGAAAAAAAAAAGATTTATTTATTAAGTAACAGGGTATTTAATTTTAAATGTGTAAATTAATAAAAAATAACTTCAACGTATTTTTTTTTCATTTCTCGCTAAAAGAATATGCCCAGTGGTGTATGACGTAGTTCAACGCCGCGCTACGTTTTGCTGCCAGAATGGGGAACGGAATGCCTTAACACTAGGTTACATTTACCTATCTCATTAAATGCGGGGGTACAACGTGAACCTTATAATTATAAAACAAAAAAAAACTACAAAATAATATTAATTCAATATATTACTTTACATTACATATGTATAACTTACGGCTAAATATAAAAATATTAAACAATCACTTTCTGCTCTACGCCACCTGTTGCCTTCAGTCCGTACCTTTCAATAGCGTGTGTGTGCGCAGTTTTACGGCCAATTATTATATAGACAATATAAAAATAACGTTTCACATCAAAAAAAGCGATAAATATATGTATAAAAATTTAAAATATCGAAAATTTTCTTTATAAAGTTGTTCATTCATTATTCTAAATGTTCTGTATAGACTACGTTTCGTATCCGTGTTTGTTATTTTTAATTTAAAAATAATAAAATACAAGTCTTTAACAATACATCATTTTAGAAAGCCGAGAACACACACTCGCTACGACCAAACAAACGTTTCGTATCAACAACGTAATTAGGACGTACTCATTAAATTAGCAACATACAATTGCTATATTCGTTTACCACGTTCAAAACATCATATTCTCCACCTTAAATAACCTTCAATTATGTTATATATGGAAAAAAAATACAATTTAACACAAAACGTTATATAGATATTGAAAAAATACATAATATCTATTTTAAAACCATTCAGTAAAATAACAAAATTGACATGATCATTTCCTCTGACGCTACATGGAACTATGAAACTAACAGGCATCTTTTATTTAATATTAAACGTGCGATTTCAAATAAAATCTTTATAAAACACTAATAAAAAGACTGTAAAGGAGAAATAATATAATGTAATATATCTCAAATAACAATAACATTTAAAAGATCATGCCGAGCTGAATATTAGCAAATAGGAAATGAGAGAGCGTGTAAACGTTGCTTTAAAGTTTGAAACAATTTCTTACTTCTATGATATGACTAACAATACATCATCCCTTTACAAACAGTACAATAATATCACACTAAGATTCGTAGACAGACAAACTCTTATACAAACTACAATATATATATATATATATATATATATATATATATATATATATATATATATATATATGTATATATATAGCGAAAATTAGGAAATCGAGCATTAAAATTATATAATTTAAGATTTTTAATATCTATGAGGCGAACGAATGAACATTTTAAAAATATGCATAACTCCTTTATGCCATCAATTAATAATATTTTTTTAAATTCAGTCTGAATGACATGAACGAACGAGCTTAATCAAGTGCTCTAAAAACAAGGCAAGATTTTCATAACTAAATGCAAATGGCGACATGAACAATATTGATAAAGATATACTTATTTTAATAAGTAATTATTTATATGAACGTCGCAATACTTGCTGCTTTCATAGTAATTAATATATTGAATATATTTCATATTCAATAATATAATTTTAATTTTACTGAAAGTTAATACACAAAAAAATAAATGATAAAAATATTCCTTTATATATAATTTAGCCTCCTTATAAAAAATATAAAGCGTTAACGTAATACATACATAACTATATAATTTAAAAAATCACTTATGAAACATTCATAAACCAATTTTAGTATTTTAAATTTATATTTGTCTATCAATATGAAAATTTATCTAAATCTTGCTTAAAAGAAAGAGATCATTTTAATACATAAGAACAAGACACATATAATGTTAATTAAATACTATAATATAATATAAACGGAGACGGAAACGACGCACCCTCACAGCAAATTTAAAACCTCCGCACCATTTCATCGAATTTGTTTTAAAATAAGTACATTTAAGCAATGGTTACATATTACTTTCGTGATAAATATTTTTATTCCACGTAATGTTACTTCAATCTATTACTAACATCATTGACCGGTGTAAATTCGTGTTAAATCTCATTTTTATTTTAAGCTTCACGCTGTATCCCGCTGTATGTAACAGAGTAGACAAAGGGTGCCGAGTGTTAAGATACTTTCCACTGGATTCTTCAGATATTATGTTTAGTGGCGGAGCTCAACGCCGCGTTTTGCCTCGACACCAGAGCGAAGAAATGAAAATATTAAATATTTCATAACTTCGATTAGGAATTGAATCCTCAACATGTCGCGATTAAAATCACACGCTACGCTCAACAATAATCCAAGTATGTATAGATATTTGAGTCACCACCACCTGTCCAACCATAATAGTACTAATGGCAATTTTATAAATGGTGACGTTATCAAGAAACAAATAACCAAACAAAGATTTAACTGGAATTAGGAAAATAATTGTATTCATATAATAGCCTGGGATCTGAGTCTTTACCGACTGAATGAAGTGCTTCAAACAACTTTCTTTAGCTTCAGATATCAATAGAAAGGTTATATTTAGTGCTCTCAAAATGTAATAAATCTTTATTTAATAACTCCACTATTACTTATATACATTTTGGCAGTTCAACATTATTGTAGCGTCGTATTTTTAAAAAAAGTTTTTTTTTTAAATTGATGACAAAATATATTTTAAATACAAACATAAGGAAAAACACTGCAGTACATTTCATATAAATATATGAATACTACTGTAACCAGCAGTCATTATATTAATATGTTATATTATTTATATTTCCGCTTATATCATTCTATTTATATTTACATTCCATTTTAAAAGACATTTGCAATTTATAAAGCCAAATAAAGTTTAAAAACGAAAATTATCTGTAATAATTGATACGTATATTTAAGAAAGAATATACTCATGTACAAATCGTATAGCATTATGTTAACGGTAACATATTCAGTCGTCATTGTAATATACACGACAATTTAATACATATCTATTCTATATTTCTATAATATGTGAGTTCAATCGATTTAAATCCTGTACTTTAATAACATAGAAGCAGATGGAGTTGATATTGATAATTAATCGATTTAAACAATCGATTTAGATACGGGCTATCTATAAATCACGTTACACGGATTTCATTATATTTTAACTTTTCACAGGTCGCCATATATGTGACACACTCTTTATACCTTATTGTGTGACGTCACATAATTTGCAATTGCAAATTATATAATTATATACTACAATTTTTTTTAAATAAAAATAGTATTTCATGAATTAACTCCATAACGTGTAACATAATTTTTCGATAGCTTCTACTATAATATCAATCGAGTAGATATCGATAATCGTAAATACTGAGTAAGGCAGTGTGCGGGGGCGGCGGTCAGTCCAGCGGCGGCGGGTGCGCGGGCGGCACCGATGGAGGCGCTGATAGGTAGCCCGCGGTCTGTGGGGCCGCTGTGGGAATAGAATGTTATTAGATATTACTACATTGCATTTGGAAATAAAAATTGTTAAATTTTATAAAAAAACTTAATTATAGGCTTTCGATACACGAAATATCACGAAAATTGAGTAATCCCCCCGTCTCTTCAACTAGGAGGGTACCTAAAGTGGAAGGAAAATAATGATAATATGATAGTTAGACGTTACCAGCAATGGAGTGGTGCTGAGGCGCCGATATGAAGAGGTCGTGGCGCTGCGCCGCGTACTGGTCCCAGGCGGGCGAGCGCGCCAGCAGCGCGCGCACGCGCTCGGCGTGCAGGCCGGCGCGCGCCATGGCCTTGAGCGCCGCCACCACGCGCGCCGCCGCGCCCGCCTCCACCGCGCGCTGCTCCAGCACGCCCAGCAGCTCCGTCACCAGCTCGCATTCCAGCGCCTGCATTATTACATTATAATAAATATATATGACAAATAAGGGTTGAAAATATATATATTTTTTAATTTACTGGTCTATTAAAACAGTATAGTTGTGTGGTTGTATTCAAATAAGCAATCTATCTGTTGTTCGATATTCGGATAATCGACGCTAATAATACAGTACATACCTGCAATACGAGTTTGTCCGTGTTTACAGAACTGGTGAATATAGCGGCGAGAGCATCACAAGCGCCGCCCACCACCTCGCGGCACGTTTTCACCGCCGTCTTCAAACCCACCATCACGTCTGTTTGATTTAGCGCAGTTACGCAAGTCTGGTGGTAAAGTAATATCTCATTATTATAATATACTAATGTACATAATACATTCTAAATACACGGCAAAACATTACTAAGTCCTACTAAAATAGATATTAACAAGAAGATTTAAAGATGTTGAAAAAAAATATACCATGAATCTCTTTAGAAAGCTTACGTTTGTCTTTATTATCGGCTTAAGTATTCATTAAAAACAATGAGACAAGAGTTACATGATTATTTTTTATCCATATACAGGATGAAAGCGTCAGCACTCCTTTTACAGGAACAGCATATAGGGTAAAATACTTTAAACCTGTATCTACAGAATTTAATCAAGATATCTCAACAATTTAGACAATGGATTCTTATTTACTACAAAAAACTACTAGAGGTAAAACAATTTTGAACTTTGCCGCCAATTTTTTCCAAAAATAAAAATAAATAAATCAGCTTCACGCTGTATCCCGCACACAGCAGGGTAGGCAGAGGCAACCTAGTGTTAAGTCACACCGTTCCCCACTTTCTGCCGAATTCTGGAGGCATGGCGAGGCGTCCGATTGCGTGTTGAGGGGCAGAACTCCACGCCGCGCTTGGCCTTGACACCAGAGCGAAGAAATAGAAATATAAATTTAAGTAAATATTTCATCTCCTCGAGTAGGGATCGAACCCACAACCAGTCAGTTTTACAGTCACACTTCGTGCCGCTGCGCCACGATTGGCCTCCAGTTCTCCTATTATTATTTTTTACAAAAAATAATAATAATTGTATTAGGCTTTTATAGAGTATTTAATTTTTCTCGTATACTCTTACAAAATAGAAGGGCCAGTAAGGTACCTGCGTATGCGCAAGCGCGGCCAGCACGGGCACGGCGAGGCGCGGGCAGGCGGGCAGCAGGCGCGCCAGACGCGGCAGCTCGCCCAGCTGCGCGCACGCGTCGCACAGCGCGGGCCGCGCGCGCAGCAGCGCCGCCAGCGCGCGCGCGCACGTCTCGCCGCGGCTGCCCTAGGAACAACCATGCTTTAATATTGAAGTATTAATATATTTTACTCGCAATTTTGTGTTGACAATTCTGTTTGCATTTTATTCAAATTACAAAATATGGCCATATGTACATAGTAAAAGAGTATTGAACTCATACTTTCTTAGAAACTAATAATAACTAGCATACATTTTTAATTCTCCTCTTTTTTTTTCTCTTTATTTCCACTGGTGCATACATAGAATAAAAATGTTATCTAGAAAATGTGAGATAGATAGGTATAAAGAGCGTCTTTTACAGTTAAATCCAACATACTAGCAGTATTTTAAAAAACGGACATATTGGATTCGGGAAGTAGTACTAAAAAGAAAAATAAATATACGCGCCGTCTGACTGTAAAAGCCAAGGTTACGAATTTCATACAAATTGAGGAGGGTGACTTATTATGATTTTTTTCGATCTGATAAAAAAATGTATGTCATGTAATGTCTTAAAAGTTGGAGCTTTGTGCAAGGAACAAAGTGTCTTAACACTAGGTTGTCTTTGTTTACCCTGCTATATGCATGATGTAATGTGAAACTATAACATATATAGATACTCACTTCCGAAGTATCCTTATTTAACGACGACAATGTTTCAGTAACAAGTTCTTGCAAGAAACGCTTTGGACTTCGCAAACTCCACGTGGGGTTTTGCAGGAACAGTTTAAGGTACACGCCGCCCACTACCACCTCACCGGGTGGAGCCCACGCCTCTTCGTTGTGTTCAGTTACATCGCGTTCTTCAAATAATGAAGATGGATCGCGGATTTGGTTAGTATACAGCCTGTTAAATAATATTTTTTTATATGTATCAAAGAGTATAAATTTTTCAACTTAAAATTTCTCCTATAACATAGTACCATTCTATTCGTTGACGGATCCGTTCATATTAATAAATATTAAAACTGCTCTTTGTAACAGAAAAACAACAATTTACCAACATCCAAACAAAAATATAGTTTAGTGTTGTGTATGGCTGATAGTTTATTCGTTTACTTATTACATATATTCTAATATACGTTATCCATTGTTCAATCACTGTATCTATCAATATAGATACAACTGCTTTACATTGACTGACTTGCTCGATTATTTGTCTAATGGACATTAATATTAGTATGCATTTTAAGACAAAAATTATAGTTCACCAATATTAAATTATTTATACCTGTTCGATTGATAATATTTTAGTTTTAATCATTTGGATTACACAGAAATAAGTAATATAAATATGTTATTATATAATCATCTCACCGGTCGCGCAGCGCGGCCACGCTGGCGCGCACCTTGCGGCGCAGCTCGTCGCCCCACACGAGCTCGGGGTGGTCGTGGCTCGCGTCGAAGGCGTGCAGGGCGGCCGCCGCGCCCGCCTCGCGCATCGCCTCCGCGAACACGCCCGGCACGTGCCGGCATATCGTGAGGCGCACCTGGAAGCACCGGTCGTGTTTAACAGTCTCAACATTTTAATAAAAGAGCAAAAGATTTCTTTTATTGTATATAAAAAGTTACCTTTGGTCCAAGTAATTTGTCGGCCATCATGCGAGCAAGCAAATCAACCGCCAACTCTCTGATTTCTGGTGTCTTACAATTGCAGAATAAATCTAATAAATATATCACAGCACCTACAAAAAAATATACTAATTATTATTTTTTTTGCAATACAAAATTATTTGTCCATGTGGCCAAATAGAAATAATTAACAGTTGTATATCTGACTCTCGGAGATGTTAGTGATATATATGATGTAAGATTACCTCAATTAGTGGTCTATCCAACACAAAATAAATTGATTTAATATTTTTTTTGAGATTAGCACATTGACACGTGATACGAACCAATGGGACTCATTAGCTTTCTGATATTAGTATAAAAATAGCAATATAAGTAATACCTTTCGCCAAAGCCTCTCTGACCAGCGGCGTGGCGGAGACGAGCGCCGCCAGCGCCGCGAGCACGGCCGGCACGTCTTCGTGGCGGTGCAGCAGCGGCAGCAGGTGGCCGAGCAGCGCCGCGGCCGCCACGTCCTCCACGCACTCGCGCGCGCGCGCCGCCGCCGACACCGCGCGCACGGCGTGCTGCGCCGCGCCCGGCACCGCCGCCGCCGACATCAGCCCGAAGATGAGCCCGAAGTGCCCGATGCACTGGATCTCTACGCCTGCACGATTGTGTTACAATGTTAATAGTGAAAAAATTATACTTCTGATGCATGTAGATATATTGCTTTTATAAACTGACATTATTTTAAACGAAAATTATATGTAAAAAGCGTCTCAATTCGATACAAATTTATATTTTTTATTTAATATACAACGCCATAGAAACAAGTTTATTTAATATTTTTGCTCGAAAAAAGGAACGAAGAGACGAGGAAAGGAAATAAAATGATAAACCTAAACCGGTAAGGTTTAGGTCTTAAAATCCACGCGAGAAAAGTTGCGGGCGAAAACCCAAAAAAAATAAAATAATAGGAGTATGTAAATTAAAAAAAATACCTGGATTTTTTATAATACAATTGGCAAGTGCATCCATTGCAAGAGTAATGTGCTCAGCTTTTTCTTCTGTCATGTCAGCCTGCGTTTCTTTGTCTATGAAACTCAATAAGTCCAAAATAAATTGTTGAGGATTCTGTAAATCAAATTTATTATTTCTTTACTCTTCATCTGTTCAAAAAGTGACAGCTCATAAGTATTACTATTATGCCTTAATTCCTGCATCATTGAAGTAACAACACAGAATGAATTTCAAATCCGATCCAGTAGTTCCTGAAATCCAGTGCTTTCAACGCCGTTGGAGCCGTTCAAAACATCGGGTAACGCAATTTAATTACGCTTAACCTAAAGCCTAAACACAAATTTGGCGTTGCGTATGGACATCCCCCATTGTTTGTTGTCTATTGTATTATACATGGGGAGTATTCTGGAAAACAGTTTGACCAGCCGCCCATTTATCTAACCGCACAGTAAAACACCAATTGAAATACCATCCACACCATCTGGATAGGACTCCACTACGGTGCGGCTTTGTAGGAATTCCTCTATGTGCCATGCAACTGCTAAGTGGTCTACCTGAGGCAGTTTCCGAGTCGACACGACATGGACCTTCAAAAAGCGTATCTATCTCCACTTTTAAAACCGGCAATGCACCTGAAGCTCACCTGGTGTTATATTGGGTCGTGGGCGGCGGTTATCACTTAAGAAGCTATCATCAGTTAACCGGTAAGCTCGTTTGCCTCGCCTTTTCCATTAAAAAAACCGTACAAATTCTACTCTAGTTCATGATTTAAACATAGACAATTTCACACCACTAACCTCAATAGGATAATCAGGCTGTTCATTATATATATGTAAATAGACACCTCCGACAGACAACAATCCTTCGTGTGCAGTATACTCTAAAAGAGGTACGAGAGGCGCGTCGTCTCCAATGGGTTTATCTCGTAAAGCCTCTTGTAGTTCGGCGCGGGTACTGTTGTCCCATACGAGGTATGGTGTTCGCCAGTTTGATGTCAACGTTTTGAGTAGCTAAAAATACGTTTTTAGTTTAGAGAACAGCTTAAATAATATAATATACAATACAGATTTGATTATCCGAACCTCATTTATAATTACGCGGGTAATCAACGACAACCAATTATATTAAATATAAATAAGTTAAATTTCGATTATCCGGATTTTCGGTTACACAACTATCTAATGACAACAATTTTACAAGTTAATAGTTTTTACTGTATAATATTAAAGAGTATAACGATTTTTATGTTTATAAAAATGAAATATAATAATGTAAAAGTAGTTAATTATCAAAGTGTACAAATTGATATTATTGAATGAATAAATTATGCTTGATGATATAATGATTTTAAACGAAATGGTAGTGGTTTTAATGTCCACTAGAGAAAATATTTTATGTAGAAATTGTTTATGTAAAATTCCTTTTTAGCTATCAAATATAATATTAAAAATATATTTACAACAACAAACCAAACCAGAGAAGCTTACATATACATAGAAAAAATCCAAAAAAAAAATACAAATAGTAATAAAACAACATACATCGTGTGCGTCCGAACTGGAGAGTTTCTCGCACAAATATGGCGTGAGTAGAGCATGTAAAGCTTCCCGAACTTTCCCGTCTTCTTCGGTGGCATCCTCATGTGGACCGTAGAGCGCAGCCAGTGCTGCCACACTTTGAGTTGCGAAACGATTTGCCACTTCCTGTGTTCAAATTATTGTTACTAATAATACTTTACAAAATATTAATGGCACACCGGCACAAGCGTGTGACTGTAAACGCAATAGGTTGTAAAATGAAATATTAAATATTTTGATATGGTGTGGAGGCTACGCGCGGCGTTGATATCCGCCATTCATCACGCATTGCCTCTAGGATTCAGTGGAAAGTGAATATCTTAACACTCGGTTCCGTCTGCCTACCTACTGCCTACAAGAGGGGTATAGCGTGACGCTGAAAAAAAATACTTTTCTATTCATAGAAATGTGTCATAAGAATAAAAACATCAGCTTGTTATAATGTGATCACTATTGTTCACTTGCGAATAAATATCATAGCGTTAAATAATGTGCTTGCTCAGTCTTGGCTCGTGCGACTGTAGCTGTCTTGCTCTGGTAATTAGACAACGCGTGGCGTTGAGTTCCGCCACTCAATAACAATGTCTCAAAAATCCAGTGAGAAATGTGTGAAATTCAATGTTAAGACGCACAATACAGTGTCAATGTTACAATAAAAGCGTTAATCTAAAAAAATATAAAAGTTGACCTGTTTATTGTCCCCTTCCTTGTGCAATCCGGACTCGGCGAGCGTGTAGTCGTAGCGGAGTACCGCAGGCAACAGGGCGTGCAGCGCGTGCGCGCGAGCGAAGCGGGCGCGGCACTCGGCGTCTGCTGCTAGCGCTGCCACTGCTTCCGCTCCAGCACACGCTGTTTCACCCAGCTCCTGTGGAGATTCAGTGAACAATACAATTATATGTTATTATTTTTTATTTATTGTTATTATTATTGTAAAATTATTTGCATCTTGTGTTTTTTTTTAATTTTGCGATATCATTTAACATCGAATTATGCGCATTTGTATGTTTGCATATGGATAAAAGTAATTTTTTTAGCGTTATTGTACATTTTAGTAATTTTTCATTAACGTGCTCGTTTCGATACTTAAATGTGTTGGGCGTTGATAGCAATTCATTTAACCATTTCTCGGTTCATAAACGATTCTATCAAATGACAATTTCTTGATTAATTAAAGTTACAGGTCGTTTGAGCAGCGGCACGATGTCGGCGCACAACTGCGGCAGCTGCGCGCAGGCGGCGCGGCAGGCGGGGAAGCGCGCCGCCACGGCGAAGCAGCGCGCGCAGTGCGTGCACACCGCCGCCGCCGTGCTGTCCGCGTTGCTGCCGCCCAGCACCGACACGCAGCGCGACAGCGCCTCTTGCAGCACCTGTACACGAGATTACTTTTGTTATTGTATGGTAAACGTAGACCGACACTTGAATTGTTATAAAAAAATAATATAAGTAGAACATTTTGTTGAAGTGTTTTGGATTGATCATCATGCCATCTAACATGATGATCAATCTAAACAATTAAATTATTATTCTTTATTTTGATAGTCTTCTGTGCTATGATAATGACCAGATAATATAGAAGATATACAAATAAATCCCACAAACCTCTAGCCCCTTCTCTCTACAGAGTTCCTCGGCGTTAAGCGCAGAACAAGACAGCGTGGCGTGCGCGAGTTCACAGGCAGCGGGTAGTAAGGACGCGTCGCGCGCGAACAACGCTTCAGCCTCTGCCTCTAACCTCGCTGTTCGCAATAGTGCGCCATATCCCGCGTATTTGTATGGCGCCAGCACTACGTTAACAAATACCGCACAATGGTTTTTTTTTAAATCCAAAGAAATAATAGTAGGATAACAAGAACAGTATAATAATAACGACACCGCATTCCCATCTTATGAACACACCACTAATTACGTAGTAAGCAGAAACATATATTATGCTCAAAGCAATAATCTCAAAGCTCAAAACAATATTTTTTAAATGTTTTAATTTTTTTATATAGCAAAATCAACCAAAATATAACACCAATAAATAAGCAAATTGTCGTTAGACCTATATGCAGAAAAAATTATATAAAATGAGAGAAAAAAAAATTTCAATAATTGTTAGTGTTAAAACCACTTTGAACATTCTATTATGTAAAAAAATGGTGTACTACATAAATTAGTAAAAAAAAAAAAATACTGAATTATTACATTCTATATCAAAAATTACATTGAATAATACATATATAAAGATTTACCTTCAGAATATCTTTGGAATAATATAGTCTGTGTTTGTAGTATAAGTAGAATATTGTTAGTATTTGGTCCATCGCCGCTCCATACATTTCTACTGCATAGGAATTCATAAGCTTGATTCACAGCTTCAAATCGATCCTGTAACATAAACAGTATTTAATTAAATGAAGGCTTCCTTTCAATTACATACTAGATTAGATAATGATAATAAAGGTGAATAATAAATAGAAGTTGTGGCAAAGAACTGTAAACTCGCCAGGCAGTGGGTTCGATACCGATATTTTCATTTCTTCGGTCTGGAAAAGAGATAATTCACGATGTTCCGCCACTCAACACGCAGCGCCTCCAGAATTCGGCAGAAAGTGGAGAACGAAAGTGTCTTAATGAGAACTTTGCACAAAAGTGTGCATAGTGGTACATTTTTAATTCACATATTAATATATAGATGAATAATACACCAACCCGTCCTTCAGGATTCTTATCAGGATGGAACTGCTGGGCCAGTCGGTAGTACGCTTTACGCACTGCCGCCTCATCGTGTCCGGGTTCTAATCCCAACGCCATGTACGCTTGCTCCGCTGTCATTGACGCTGGCTTCTTGTCTACTTCACGACGCCACGCCTCTAAAACATCTTTTAGTAGACCAACCTGGAAGTTGAAAATTATTTTATTGACTTATATTTATAAAAGTCAAAGAGATAAAAAAAATATAATTAATTATTTTAGGTACTATTACTTCTATAAATGCCACCAATAAAATATTTTCTCATAATCAATATTTTTTTTTATTAAAAGTACAGTAATTCTGGTTATATTTGACAGAAAGGAGTGATATTTTACATTGTCTTGAAATTTAAATTACATTGCAAAAATGTTTTTCTGTTATAAGTGTTTACAGAATAATTTTTATCCATAGACATTCACATAAACCTTTTAAAATATTTTAGTATATAGAAGAAAATCAGAATTTTGTAGTCTGTCAAAGTTACCCCTCTGGTCAAATGGGTAACTTCGACACGAATCATTACATTTATAATAGATTAACTGATGTTATGAAACAATAATTCCGCAGTTTTTGTCAATTTATGTAGCACATTCGATGTTAATGGCGCTAAAGTAACATTATCTTCATCTATATTTGTGTTTTCCTTGTGCTGAGTATTAAGTTCCGTTTCGTTTTTATTTTTTTTTTAATCATAATAATAGTTTATTAAGCAAGTTTCTTACAAAATCCACTAGTGATTGGACATTAACATTAATCAATAAAAAAAATATAGTTAAATAAAAATAGTATTTCATAAGTTCGAAATCGAAACCAGCTCGAAGTGCCATGGTCAATGTTAAACGAAGAATCAAAGTTACCCAAATAGACTGTATAGTTAGTACAATAAAACAACATACCGGATCAGGTATGGGCCAGTCGGGGAACTTGTGGGTATCGCACAGGTGGCGCAAGTAGAACATGTTGCAGAACAGCTCGTGGCGCAGCTGCGGGTAGAGCACGGCGGGCACGGCCAGGTAGGGGTAGCGCGCCGCCACGTGCGCGCGCAGCCGCGGCGTGAACTCGCCGATGTGCGCCGACACCTTCATTATCAACATGCGTCTGTTGGTGGCCAAGTGTGTCGTTACGTTAGATTACGGTCGACATGCCGTGCTATTTTATTAAGAGGACTTTATAATTCACATAAATATTTTATGTCTGTAAAATAAAAAGAATCAGATCAAATTAGCTTTACGCTGTAACTTCCGGTGAATTCTGGAGGTATTGCATGTTGCCTCCACACCAGAACGAAGGAAATATATACTTTTAAATAAATATTTAATTTCCTCGAGTGTGGAAGCAGAAACTAATTGTTTAGATTTTATTTCTGGTAGTCGCTGTTATCCCGCACATAGCAAAAAAAGAGACGCAAATTTCAAGATATTCCATCGTCCATTTTCCGCCAGAATTCGAGACATTACATTGAATGCACTCAGCGCCAAAGCTCTGTCTTCCAAAAGCTAGGAAATAGAAACAATTCCGAATGGCGAGCACACCAGCTATTATGAGGTTATAGACACAATCAGACACCATCCCAATACGCCACGGTGGTCTCTACGATGGGTATTTACATAGTTTTCAATATAAATTTATTTATTATTTTTATTAACGAATATATTAATACCTCATTTCTGAATTCCATATAGCCTCAGGCGTGTCCCATTCGCCGAGGAATATTTGGGCGAATTTCTCAGCACCATGATTTTCAAGATAGCAAACCATTGCTTCTGGCAACAACTGCCCTAAGATTGATCTTTGCATAATATCTGAACTCGTCTGTAAAAATAAAAAATGTTGATAATATATTATAAATTATATTTTATAAGATTAAATAATTCTTGTTGGGTCTGTCTAATAAGGAAAAATGCCCGAATTGTCAGGATAGAAGATATTTATCATGTGTTGTTGGAATGTGTACGGAATGATGCCCAGCGGCATTTGCAGCAGTATCCTTGCGGAGCCATTGAGTAAATCTCTTGCTCTGGCTAAGTTCACGAATTAATATGAATGTAGATTATACGAGGGTGACATAGTCAATGTTATGGCTTAAATTCCTATGTAAATTTCAGATTTAAAGCAAAGATAAGAAATGACACTATCATTTCTAATTTAGTTAATTTCGCCTACACTAATTTCGATTTGAATATGTGGGGATTAGTGTCTTTTTACAAAAATTTGGCTTTCTAACTTGCTGTATGCTGGATACAGTGCAAAGCAAAAAAATAAGAATACTAACTTGATCTGCCCGAAAAGCTTGTTTCATATGAGTAAGCCGCAGGAATCTTGCTATAGGCAACAAATTAGAACCAGTGTATAAAAGCATGAAGTAGAACACCCCAGTTAAGTACAACTTCGATATTTCTGGATTATCTTGCATTATTTCATATAACAGAGTTGCCACCTAAAAAAAATTATATTTTTTTTTTACATTACTACATTCAAAATTAAACATTTCATATATTTTAAATCAATTCACAAAGGGTACATAAATTTAAGATATTTTATTTATATAAAATATACACTTTTTATTTAAATAGACAACGCACCTTTTCAACAAGTATAGGATCGAACGTCAGTAATAGCTGCACAACGTGGGCCAAACATGCCGGTTCCGATAGCGATCGTTTAACTCTAGGCAACGGTCTTATTACCGCATCTTCTTCATCCCTAAAAACATAATTTATGAACTATAGTATTAGAAGGTATGAGAACGAATGAACGTATGGAAAATTTCATAAGTAAATATAATGAATAGAGAAGAATGTGTAATAACTTTGTTATCTTGATTATCATAAAATATTACAAAGAATACTAGAAAAATAGAAAATATAAATGTTATATATCATATCAGCTTCACGCTGTATCCCGCATACAGTAGGGTAGGCAGAGGGACCCTAGTGTAAAACATTACAAAATACATAACTTTAATAATACCAAAAAAATACAAAATATAATCCAGCAAACAGGTTGCGCACATATGCAGTCGCATGCATAATAATTGTCGTAGTTAGTGACACTTACGGACTCCGCGGATGTACTCGCATAACACTATAAATTCACAAAGTTTTTGTCAGTCTGTACATAAATTAAAAAACGATACCGGCTAGGATAATATCTGGCACAGGCTATAAGCAGGTCGAGCACAGTCGCAGCCAGGTCGGTCTCGGTGAGGGCGGGCGCGCCGCGCGCCACCAGGCTCCAGCGCAGCTGTGGCACGCCGCCCAGCGCCCGCCATCCTTCCATGCTGTTCGCCCAGCATTTTGTCTTGTTATTGATTTCGCCGGATTTATACAGGTCTTTTAACTGGAAATATGTAGCAAATGGTATTTTAACTCTTTCATTTTATGATTAAAGACTATTTTATTTTTATTAAATATTATTGAAATGTTACTTGATATTAAAACAGTTAATTCTACCAAGTGGTGATCGCACCCACAGCCGTTTTTCACCTAGAATTATATTTACATATAGTACAAAAACAAATATGAAGCCACCTGCTGAAAGCTCACGGGGCCCTTCCTCAACACTTTGTCCCCCTGTTCCAAGTTGTAGTACCACTCGCGGTCCCCGTCGCCGGGTGTCGCGGGGCCCTCTATGACGTTGCTCTGCGTGGGCACCATAGCGCGCGACGTGTGCAGGTGCGCGAGGGTCATCAGCTCCACGAGGATCCTGATAATATATTATACGTATGTCATTTAAAGTCATGTTTGTTATCTTTCTAGACCAGAAACCCAGACGTTTATTACATTAGATAAGTATTTGTAATTGTTAATAAACTATAATGAATGTACGCAAAAAAACTTTTTATGCTAGTTTATTTATAAGAAATATTCGTTTATAAATAAACAAAGCAAAAAAGCATAAAAGTGGAACAAATAAAAAAGAAAGGAAAACAATTTATATACCAACCTTATACCATTCCACTCCAGAATTTCACTAACATTCTTTCGGTGTAAAATTAGTTTAGCTAGAAATTGAACTAATCTATCTCGTTCCATTCTGTCACATGTCTGTAAAATATATTTATAAAAGATTAATAATATAATTAAAATAAATGAAGGGAATTCAATCAGCCCTTCGTAGCTCCATGGTACTGTTTCTATTAACGCGGTGGATGTGGGTTCGATTCCCACACGGAGATATCTATTATTATTATTTCTTCACTCTGATAAAAAAACGTTCGGCGTTGTGGGATTGTGGGTTCAATCCCAGCTCGCGGGAACGAATTATTTTCTTTTGCCTGCTCCTCTTCGATCGATTTAAGAAGAACGCCAGGACTCTGATGACACAGGTTTATCTTTGCCTACTAATACAAGAGGTTTATCTCTGACTAAAATATAAAATTAAAATAAATGTACATAAATATATGAAATTAATCTTACCCTATCCAACATTTGAACTATATATTTAGTATCTGCGAAAGGACCGATGTCTTCGTAATACCGACCATAGACAATAGTCATCGCTTGTAGGCACATACACTTCATCTCCACTTTCGGTGTCGATAGAAACCGATGGTACAGATCATTAAAGAATTCATATCTGAAAACAAATTATTATATTTCTTATAAAGTTATCTTTCTTTTTCTATTTTATTTGAGAATTACATTATATATTTTAAAATATACAGACGATGGTTACTATTACCAAAAAAGTTATATTTAAATTATTATTTTTATTACATTGTATTGCTGTAAAAAATTGTGAAGTTAAGTTCAACCACTTAAAACGAAACTTTTTCAATTTGGATTGAACTAGAGAAAGGAGTATATCATTAATTTAATTCGCTATATTATAAAGGGCACACGAAAGTAAATTACATTACAGAAAAATAATATCAACAAAAATACACAACAAACTTACGACTTCCTTATAGGACTGTCATCATTATCCTTCTGTTCGAGCAATATACGTAAATAGTAATCGCCTATTTTGACTTCGTTCTGTAGACATTGATAGTGTACTTCCAACTCGGCGTGGTTCCACGACGTCAGCGTGTTCCCGGCCACTTCACGGTCGGAGGCGAATGCGCGGAGTTCGTTTTCCAGTGCGTTACGAAGTTCTTCCCTTGTCTAAACAGATTTCGTTATTTAAAACCCGTGTAAATGACACGTTAAAATATTTTATATTTTAAAATTGTATAATTGTAATTGTTAAGTTTAAGTATATTTGTAATATTTAAAATAAGTCCAAATTAATTAAATTTCAAATTGGTGCAGTATGTAACGTGCGTCGCACGGTTACGCATGTTGTCATTATTGCACCAAATGAGAGAAACGATAAAAAAAGAAAGATATAAAACTAACAGTATGATTCCATATAAGATTCGGCAGAGCGTGATCTCTATGAAACTGGTAGTAGAACATGGGCCAGTTGGCGGTGGACTTGACGCGCTCGCGGCGGCGCCGCAGCACCACGGGGCGCTCGCGCACCGCCTCGCGCCGCGCCTCGCCGCGCGCGCGCAGCGCCCAGTGCTGCAGCGCCAGCGACGCGTAGTGCTGCAACAATGCGGGTCGCAATTTAAATGTACATGTTATTTTGAGCCCAGTCGTATTATAATGGCACAGGCGAGTGACTGTGAACGTGACAGCTTTCCAGTCGAGAAAATGACATATTTAATATTTTCATTTCTCCGCTTTGGTGTCGAGATAAAAAGCGACGTTGAGTTCCACCAATGCTTCCAGAATTCGGCGGAAAGTTAGAAGCGGAATATCTCAACACAAGGCTGTGGCGTGAAGCTAAATGTTACTGTTTTTCCCATTCGGTTACATAAATGGAGTATATAGATTACCAATGGAGTATTAATTAATAATATGAAAAAATTAAAAACAAATGTTTTCAGGATTTTGAAATTTCTAATATTGATACATAACAAATGACTATCGTGGTATAGTTTGACAGTGTTTAATTCTAACACAATTTTTGTGGATTAAATCCCGAATTGGGGGAATAAACTTGATCATTCCTCCCCTTTGGTAGACCAGATGTGACAGTCAGCTCCGTCATTGAACAAATAGTGTTTCGAATGAAGTCTGAATACGTAGAATAAAGTCTTTTAACACAATATTCTCTCTGCTTGTCCATTCATAAGCTACTATACAACAGTAACAACTGGTCGTATAACTGACCTCAATGTGTTTCTCCACGTACTTGACCTGCCGCTCCAGCGCCTCCCAGTGCGGCGCGCGCGGCTTGGCGGCGGCCTGCGCCAGCTGCAGGTTGTCGCGCTCCTCCACGCGCTCCTCCTCCAGCGCGGGGGGCGCCTCGCTCGACTCTAGGAACGCGAGGAGCCCCGACGGCTGTGGTTGTAGTACTTACAGTTAATGATGAGTAAGTAGGACGTGAGATAGTATAAGAGTTTTTTAAATAACCCTTTTTTATTTAATTTGTAACGTATAGTTTGATCGTTGATTGTAACGTTTTATAAAACCATTTATAAGTATGTTGCTCATTTTATAATTACGTTATATGATGAAAGTTCTGTTAATGATATGGATTATATACTGTCTAATATGATTTAATACAAAGTTTTATATTTGTATGAATTTATGGGTACTGCTGACAATAATAACCATTTTTAACAATATTTTTTTATACAAAATAAAAAATGACAAGTCAATTTGTCCAACTAATTATTTGTGTCACATGCTAATGGCAAGGTGGCGCTCACCATGACGCGGCGCAGCAGGTCGGCGGCGGGCGCGTGGTCCACGAGCCAGAGCGCCACGAGGTGCCGCGCGAGCGGGCGGCGCTGCAGGCGCGCGGGCGCGTACAGCGCGTGCAGCAGGTGGCGCGGCAGGGCCGCCTCCGCCAGCGCCAGCGCCTGCACGCGCGCGCCCACGCCGCCGCCGCCCTCCTCCACCAGCGCGCGCGACACCAGCCCCGCGCCCTTCACTATGGCCGCCGATGGGTGCTGTCGTAACAAATTATTCATTGAAACTTATTATAAGCTAAAATATTAAATGACAAAAAAAAACTGTTATACTAAAACATACCTCAAACAATTTAAATATAATGCGACCACGACTAGCCACCATCTCCAGTAGCTGGTCGAACTGCTTGCCGTCGGTGGTCTCACTGTATGGCACGCATAATGAAAACGTTAAGAAATCCAACATGGCCGCCACTACGAGCGCACCCGTGCCAGCTGACTGGAAACAATAAATATTTTTTATTATTTTATCATACCTCTACGCAGTTTATAGAAGACGCCTGTTGTAGCATTTTTAACAAATTAAAAATAATCTGCTCATTCTTCAAACAAAACCCGCGAAGGAAAATATTTTCAATTAGACCCTCCCCTGAATGGTTACCTACAGACATGACGTTTGTCGTCAAACACTCCACAACAAAACTATCAAAAACTTTAATAAATTTATACTTAATAAATATAATCAGTTTCATTCCTTCCCCACATACACCTGCTTCTGTCTTGCGCAGACAGAACGAATCTAGTGTCAAGACACTCAGTTGCTCACCGCACCGCACCGCACCTATTTTTCTATATTGCATGTTTTGTGATGGAACTCAACACAAGATCATTAAAGAGTTGTCGTAACAACTGTCCGAGACGATCCTATTAATATTATAAATATTAATAGTAGGAATTACAACGAATACAAATTTGTTCCACTTCTAAGATAATAGTCTAATATAATATATCAGAATTACAAGTAGGCTACAATTTGTGTAAAGATTTTGTATAATTTTGCTATAGCATAAATATAAGCTTCAGCCGCGTTTGGGTCGCTAGTACTAAATACACTCACAACATGGTCCGCCCACATTGCCAGCAAGCCATCGAGGAAGGCGGCCGACGCCAGCATGCTGGCTTTGTTCAGCTGCTCCTGGCGCAGGTCCGGCTCCGCGTGCATGGGCTGCAGCAGCGCGCACAGCGCGTCCAGCGCCGCGTGGCTGCACGCCGCGCACTCGCGCCGCAGCGCGCCCACCACCGCACTGCCCATCCACTCACGGAACCTGACTCATAAATATACCTTCAGTGAACCTGCGGCGCAAAGACAGCGTCTCACAGTAAATGCGACTATCGTTGCTGTTAGTTGGATCATTAATCTTCTGATACAAAAAGCGCAACTTTGAGTTTCACCTCTCAACAAGTACCTCGAAACAAGTACAAAAAATGTTCGCTTTTCCCATCTGTACATCAAAAGGGAACCTAATTAATAAGATCATTTATTTTCGCGATTATTACACATTTTAAATGGGCATGTATCGAAGTCAGCTATGAGCAGATCAACGTACAGTAGACAAATCCCACCATTACATTAGAATTGATAAACTCCACATCTTCACTCATAAAAACACATATCTTCCTTCGTTCTTAATCCTTGATTGAGGCCATTAAAATACATCTTAATTACAATAGAGAAGAGGGCTGGAAACTTTCTACCTAGTTGGGTACTAGGTAGAAAGTTTCCAATAATAAAAACTTTGAAATCTCAAATTACCATCACACTCGAGGGCATGATACAGCCAAGTCATTCAAAAATCCAGGGCAATTAAGAAATCGTTGACAGTAGTCTGATATAACGATGATGTCAACTGATAAACGGTTACCACCTCAGTCTATGACCATGCATGACCACGGACTGTAAATTGTTCGAAACCTCGCGTTTCCAAAATGTAATGTATAGTATATACGCTATTTTTCCGGTTAAATAGTTTCATTTAAAATAACGAATTATATTTATTAGATAATATATATTATAAACTCACCCCGGCAATGCTGTAAAGGCTGCAAATCCGACTTTACTTGCACACAACCTTCTTAACGCATGGAACTGAGCTTCCAACTCTCGCAAGGTCAAGTTAGCGCCAGCCGGAGCACTCGTCATGATGGCAGTCAACGCGCCAGTGATCAATTTCTCCTTGTTCTCCGCGAACAAACGCTGTAGGGACGAGTAAAATCATAATATTATAGTTAACTTCATACTTTTGTTGAGTTTTGTTTTAGCGGAACTCAACACCACGATTTGTCTTGTTACCAAAACAGCGGTCAAATGAAAATATTTCATGCCCTCGAGTGGAACCGAACTCACGACCGTCGCATTTAGAGTCAGACTCTGTGCACCTGCGCATTATAAGTCGGCCAATAAAAGCAATGCCAACGTCTCTATCACCTTGCAAGTTATTTAAGTCATAGCGTGTAGAGTGGCGGAATTCAACGCCGCGCTGTATAAACATATATTGTATATATACATATACCTTTAGGAAACTTCTCCACAGTTACATCAATCAAAAATTACATAATTTCATTATGAACATAAATGAAGATAAACTAAGTACTAGCACAACTAAAGGATAAACCAAATATTTTCCCTGTTGGCGTTATTTACAAAGCGAAAAGCAAATTTTCTCATTAAAGCAAATGTACGCGTCATATATATACATTATTATCAAACTCCATATTATTGTTACAAAATTAAAATAAAAAACCATTTCCACAGTTAGTTTAATTACATCTTGCAAATCTCCAAATACGCATAATAAATGCTCAAAGTACTCTGAAGCCATCAAGGTCTTTACAGTTTACATAGAAGGCTTTATGAGAATGTAATACAAGTTTTATATCCCAACACAAACATTTATATACCTAAAAGTAGAGCTGACCTTAGGCGAATTAGTTAAAACTTTTCATGTTTTATGTATTTTTTAACAGAGCTTGTATTAAAAAAACCCTTTATACTATTTCACATAATAGTTGTTTATAAAACACTCAATTAATCCCCTTCTTTTCACCGGAATTCGAGACATTGCGTGCTCTTAGTGACTTAACTTAATTTTTTTTTGTGTATTCTGTTTTTTAATTAATAATCATTTAGAACAATGTATTAAGAAAATAAAATAAGAGTAACTAACTTAGTAACGACATACATCACGTAAAGTATTATATAAACAAAAAAATAATAAAACATACATGTTTTTAACAAAAAAAAATGTAATCTAAAGTCACCTCTTACTCTGCAATTAGGCAAGGGACAGATAATAATATTATGGGGACTTACAAGATCCCAAGTTAGAAACAGCCACAACAGGGGACGAGCCTACAACGCAACAACATATAATTAACATGCTCTTTTAACAAAGTTAAAGCAATATTGAGTACAAAAGCGATAATATGTTACAAAATATATGAAATGAAATGTTGTATTTAAAAATAGTACAATAATTCATTTTTTTTAGCTGTTTTTGCAAATTAGAATCCTAATTTTATCGATTTTTACAAGGAAGCAGCCAAACATGTTATCAGTACTATTATTAATTAAACCAATATAAATTTATATTGTACACAACGTATTTTCATCTTATTTCAATTTGATATAATTACTAACTTAAAAAAAAAGAATAATAAGAATACAAGAATAAAGAAGTCTGATAATTATTTAAGCATAAAATATAAAAAAAAGAACTCACATCTTGGCTCACAGAGTATATGAGACCGCTGTAACCGACATTCGCATTGAAACGCTCTATCACTTCAGCTCTTGACATGCCAACAGGGTTTTGAAATAATCTAAAATAATAAATACAAACTGGAGTTATTTTGTTGAAAGACTACATAAATCTCTCAATATATCTCTTTTTTTTTTAAAACGAAAAAGCTAATAAAAAATGTGATATTTGTGTGTGCTTCTTTAACTTTAGATGTATCCTTAAGTTAAAGACTTTACATAACACCAAAAGGCACAATCTGCAAGCCAATGGACGTTGTTATTAAAATTCAATTAAATCAGCTTCACGTTGTATCCCGCACATAGCAGAGTAGACAGTAGAATTGGAGAACGGAGTGTTAATACACTGCATTCCCCACATTCCACCGAATTCTGGAGGCATTGCGTGTTGAGTGGCGGAACACAGCGCCGCGCTTTACCTCGACAGCAGAGTGTAGAAATGAAGATATAAATGTCACATTTTGTGGCCCTGGCCACGCCACGACTGGCCTAACGTTGTTATATGAAAAAAAGAAGATACCTCAAATGATTAGACTCGGTCTCCTCGTCGACGGCGTGGTGCAGCGGGCCGAGGCGGTGCCCGCGCGGCGTGCGGCCCGAGCGCACGTGCACGTCGCGCTGGCCCGCCGAGCGCACGCCGTCCACCAGCGACGCTAGTAACGCGTCTCTGATACAACAATTAAACAACTGTTATGTAGCAGGATTTGAACTTGCACCACTTGGAAACCATCCAATAATTTTGGCCAATATTAAATAACAAAATAAAATATTTTGAACTACACACTCTTTTCTAGTTATAGTAAAATAGGAAGACAGAACCCACGGGAAGATACATGGTTCTGCATTTACCAACTGAACTCAATTTTTAGCTTTCAATACAAAAAGATATTTTTTATTTTCATTATATTTTTTTATTAACATAAAGAGAAAATGCCAGACAATTTCTACGGTTACAAAGATTGTACAAGTCATAAATGTTCTACTCAAATCTATAATAACTATAATACTGTAATAACTATTATATTATTCTTGCTAATTTTAAAGTATAATCTTTTTAAAGTTATTATATTTTGAAGTATTTTACTAAGGCGTAAGCATAAAAATTTACCTATTTTTGTTTATTTACCTTTCACCAGCCAAGTATGTGCGAGTTTGCCCATTCAAATATTCAATAGAAAATTTCTGAGGATGGTCCGGGTCTCGTACTAGCGCAAATACGTCGCTGAGTGGCCTCAAACACACTACCTGAAATAGTATTTCATTAATTATTAAATAAAATTTAAAATATTTTATAAAAATAACATATCCAAATAAAATGTAATTTTGCTTAAAAAGCTGATATAGTTAAATAACTATATATAGCTAAATACAGTTACATCTATTGCGAGTATAAAATTTGTGCATAAATTGTACTTTGCTATTCTATACTACAATTTTTTTTTTTGAGTGGCGGAACTCAACGCCGCGCTTTGCCTTTTCTATACTAGTCATATCGTTGCACTATCATTATTACATAATTATTAAAAAATATTATTATTTGCATATAAAGAGATTATGGATATTACATTATAGCATTTTTATCTTCTATTAAACTATGAACAATTGTAATTGCTATAGTATAGTGTACATTTTTTTTTTTTCATTTACAATGATGATTCACATTATCATATTAGAATAGTTAAATGTTTTGAACAATGCAATAGCAGTGACATAATATTTTTTTTTAATTTTCAAACAATATATATTAATTCAAACTTCATACAGAATATGTTTGTGGATCTCTTTCCAGGATACATGTGTCAGACAGACAGAGTGTCCTCCGCATCGGCTCCATATGACGCGCTGGGTTCACTTTGTGTACTAAGAACTCGCTTAGGGAAGTTTGATGTTGATCACCACTGTCAAAAACAAAAATTAATTAAAAAATATAATGTGATGCTACAGTTCAATGTAATTTTAATGTTCACCGCGCGTTGTTTTCACACCATAGCAAGGAATTGAAAATAATACATTCTCTTAAGTAGGAATCGAATCCACAGCCCTCTCTATGACGTACAGTCGTTAAGTTACGTACGTATTCCATTGCGCTACGACGACCCAAATATATGATGTAATGAGCATAAATGTTAAGACCCAAATATGTGATGTAATGAGAATAAAGTGTTTGTTTGTTTGTTTAAACACTAAGATATTTGGATCTACTGGTCCGATTTTCCGGCCTAAATAAAAATCGGTGATAATCACCTTGCAATTTTCTAATAAAATAAAATATTTACTAATAAAATAAAACATTTCTACTTATTTAGAAAACATATGTAAATTTGAACGTAGAGGGGCTTAAACCCGCACCTCTCAGAATGTTGAGAATGTATAGCTTAGTGGTCAGAGCGCCTGGTCGGTTTCCAGGAGGCGCGGGTTAGAGTCCCGCTACATTAAATTTTTTATGTTTTCTAAAGAAATATTTCTCTTCCTTCCTTAGTATGGAATACCACTTTAAATATGTTAAAATAAAACATTTCTTCCATACAATGCACTGACATATACAATAATACATTATCTAAAAAGATCTTTTATATTTAACTTAGCTGTTATCTAACAAATTATAAACAGTGCGTAACTGTTTACAATAATATCATTGTGCGTAATCAAACTGGAAAAAATAGATCACATGAAATGACAAAGGTCATATTAATAATTTTGTTAAAAATAGAGCAACATATTCTAAGTACTCACAATTTGTCAGTTTTAAATTATTTTATGGAGTAAATTGTCATTTATCTACCATTTAATTTTTTTTAAACTTTACATTGTATTGGTAACAAATGAAAATATCAGCTGTTTCATTTCCTCGAGTGAGAATCAAACCCACAACCTATCATTATTGCAGTCGGGTGCTTGTGCATCACAAAAAATGTGTTTTGTTTACGTGAATAAATGTAAAAATAATTAAAAAAATCAATGCATTTTTTAATTTCATTTGTTTTATCTAATATGCAGAGAGAAACTGAGATTGGAGAGCCAGTTTCCTTTGTTTCCTTTCTAATTTTTATGATTTTATGTGGAAAAGGTGAATGTCACTTTTGAAAAAATAAGAATAAGTCAATCCACTGAGTGGGGAGTGAACCTACAGACTATCTTGTTTACAGTTGAATACTGTCACATTGCACCACAATCTCAATATCAATGGAAATTTAGCAATATTTTTTTGACCAGATAATAATCTACTCTTAACTACAATGATTATGAACATATCATAATACATTAATATTGATAAGAGGCGAAAATGAAACCACCACTTAATCACTACCAAACATACCTTATCAAAATAATATAATACAATAAATTATATGGATAGAGTGTGGAAAAAAAGTTAAATGTTTATTAATAACATTCACTATTTCATTAATTCATCAATATTTTCTGAATATGTTTTATGCTTAATATATTTTATTACCTGTACTTGCCGAATCTTTGGTTGTGATAGTCATCTAAAGTGATCGTAGCAGAAAGCACTTTAATACTAATGCTCATCGTTAAGCTTGCCATTTCAAGCATTTTATTAATAATAATCTGATGATCCATTGCATTTGAAAATAGATGAAGTCTGCTATAACCACCAACAGCTAATACAAAACCTCCTGGTATATCTCTCACTGGAAGAATGCCTTGTATATCACAATATGGATAGCTTGCTAGTAGAGTGTGTGTAGATGGATCAAGTTGCTCAAGAGAACATGGACCAACTTCTAAAACTATGGGTAGCCGTGTACCACTCCAATGGTGTTTATAGGCCTGGTATCTCTGTAATTAATATTGTTTATTATGAAATATTGGCCACTGTGGTGTAACAATTCAGTATATGACTGTAATGCAATGGTTTTGGGTTCACTTGGTGTCACTGTGAGAACAACAAAAAAGCGATCTTGAGTTTTACTATGCAGCACACAGTGTCATGAAAATCAGGAATTAAGTGTCTTAGCAAAAATAAAATATTAATATTAAAAGGTAACTTACAAAAATATCTTTAGGCTTCTCAGCAAACAAGTGCCTGTATTTAAAAGCCTCTGTTAAAATGAGGCACTTATGCTCAGATGAAAATTTCATTGAATCAATTTTTTTGTCTTTCTTCATAACAAGAGTAAAGTCATGGTTGGTGGTTGAGTTGGAATGTTTTGCCGAAGCAACAGTAACTACATCAGAATATAACCATTTGTTTGTCACTTCTAAACGATCAGGATTGTATGTAGTAATACCATGAGTTCCTATAGAGAATACTCTCTTATATTTGCCTTTCCAGGAATGTTTTGTGACAAGGAAGGTAGCCACATCTTGATTGTCTTTAAGGGGAATCATCTTAACATTGCCTATAATAACAAAAGAAATTTATAGTATAAAATATTTTATGTAATTAAAAAAATATTAATGAATTGCACTATAAAGGTTAAATATTTCTGCTTAATTCTTTTCCATAACATAAGGGTACCCTTACAAATGACTTTCGTTAATTACTAACAAAGCTGGTGATCTGATAGGACCCGTTTTTTTTTTTCAAAAATAAATATTGAAATCAAATTAAGTACTATACTATATATATATTATGTACATATAAATTATTTCGCCAATAAGTATCCTCCCCTTTGTAAATACGAAGAAGACGGATATTGGAGACGTGTAAACAATATGTTAAACAAAATTATTGAACTATCAGATATAACTTTAGGACTTTCTGTATTACTTACAATTTTTAAATGAATCAATAAAATAAATTAATTCATATAGAATCTAGTAAGATTAACATAGTATACAAAACATTCAGCAAAATATGAAAAAGATAGGTCAAAACTAGCCGACCAATCGCCAAATTGACATCTGTATCTACTATTGCCAGATTCAATATAGTTAAAAAATTCACTGTATGTACATTTAAAGTGGTGTTGATTAAACTCAGTGCTAAACGTGAGTAGACTTTTATTATTGACCATCAACACTACATAAGTAAATGTAAAAATACATTTTAAAACATTAGAATTCTCCAGAATTCTACGTAAAATAGGGAACAGGAAGTCTTAACATTTGGTTCCATATCGTTCACGAATCTTTAAATTACATGTTACAAATTAATAACGATTAATATATAAGGGATAAAAAATCTTCTCCCGTATTGCCCAGCCCGGTGAAGCAGTCAAGACCATTCCAGGTTAACAGCATTAAGTCCATTCGAAAAAAAATTCTCCCGTATAGCACTGTATCGACACATACCTACCTAATATACGTACCGGTACGGTACGGTAGAGGAGCTTTTTTTATTTTGATAACAATTTTACATCACTATTTTGATATACGAATGACAGAAGATTATTATATAGCAAGTGGCAAAGCTTTTTATTGCTTATAGTGTATAGTGATGTTTCGATTTTCGAGTGGACAGCCTATACGTTAGATGACGAAGTCCAACGAAACAGTCACAGCTGTCACTGTCAGATCCCAGATGTGAATTTGTCTAAACTTTCGAATTTCGTCATAGTGCGGTGGTATCAATAATTTTAAATAAAAGTATCTTATAGACCCTTTTTAACTTAAAACAACAATGGTTTTAGATTTAGATTTATTTCGCGCCGACAAAGACGGCAATCCAGATAAAATTCGTGAAAATCAACGTAAACGCTTTAAAGATGTAGCACTAGTGGATACTGTTGTGGAACAGGATACCTTATGGAGAAAATTGCGACACGATGCCGATAATTTAAATAAACTTAAAAATGTATGCAGCAAAGAGATTGGACAGAAGATGAAAAATAAAGAACCAGTTGGTCCAGAAGATGAAGCAGTTCCTGAAGACGTTTCTAATAACCTAATCGATCTTACTGGTGAACAACTTCGGCCTTTAACAGTCAACCAAATTAAAAAGGTTGATTTATTACATATATCACATTTATATACAACATTAACATAACACTTAAAACACACTTTCATTTCTCTACCCATATGGTATGATGCAATTCTATAGTAAACACATAATAAAATAAGTATATTAAAATTAAATATAATTTATATTAAAATTAAACAAATATTTAAATAATAACAAAAACATTTGATTGTTAGGTGCGAGTACTCATAGATGAAGCAATTGCAAAAAATGAACAAGCTTTATTAGCAGCAGAAAAAGCACTTTCAGCAGCACTTAGAGAAGTTGGTAACCATTTACATGAGTCAGTACCTGTAGATGATGATGAAGATCACAATGCTGTTGAAAGAACTTTTGGTGACTGTTCTGTCAGGCAAAAGTATTCTCATGTGGACCTTATTTGTATGATAGATGGTAAGTTAAAAGGGTTTATAATAGAAAAAATATATTATTTTAGTCACTGTTTGTGTAGTATACTCTATTATTGATGATTACACAGCAGAATATTGTAAATTGAAAACTTCAAGTTTAAATAAAAATAATACTTCTTTATCTTCTAGGTATGGATGGTGAAAGGGGAGCTGCAGTATCTGGTGGAAGAGGATACTATCTTAAGGGTCCTGCTGTTTTCCTCGAACAAGCTTTGGTTCAACTTTCTCTTAGAATTCTTTTGCAAAAAGGATACACACCACTTTACACACCATTCTTCATGAGAAAAGAGGTAAATATAGATTTAATTACTAGTAAATAAAATAAATATCAATGAAATTATATATAAAAAATGTAATGTGGCAGAAGCAGGCAGAAGTTACAAAAGCATATACCTCAATAACAACATATCAAGTGGGTTTGAGTTTGGTTTGTTCCTGCTTACCCAAACAACATTTTAAAATTTATTTGAAAATTAATCAAACAACTAAAGTATATAAATTGAATGCAGAGGTTTTAATATTTAATATAATGAACCTGTTATGTTTAGGTGCTCCATGATCTTATGTTTACAGTATCATCTTGCAATTTTTTTAAATAGATAAAAATTGTTTTGAAAAACACACTTCCTCATTAAATATATTGCACTATTTATTTCTTTAGATATATTATTGTTACTGGCAATAATTGGATAATATTTACAACAATATTTTTTTCTTATAACTAAAGTGTGATTTATTTTGATGCAGGTGATGCAAGAAGTAGCCCAATTGGCCCAGTTTGATGAAGAACTATACAAGGTTGTAGGAAAGGGTTCTGAAAATAAAGGAGATGTAGCTGTAGAAGAAAAATATCTTATTGCCACATCTGAACAGCCTATCGCTGCATACCATAGGGATGAATGGCTTCCAGAAGCATCTTTACCAATAAAGTAAGCCAATATATTGACTTTTTTCTATTTTTTAATTAGTTTTATTAGTGATAAATAAAAGAAATGACATGTTATTTTATAAATAAGTAAAAAAAAATCAGCTTTATCAGGGTAGTCAGAGGGAACCTTGTGCTAAGACACTCCATCCCACATTTTCTGCCGAATTCAGAAGGCCTCGCTTATTGAGAGGGTGGAAGTCCATGTTGCGCTTGAATTGACATAAATGTACTGAAAATTATTGTTATTGTTAAATATAAAAGCATGTGGAGTATTAAAATACTGTTTTAATATAAATATTATATTTTAGATATGCTGGCTTGTCTACATGCTTTAGACAAGAAGTAGGTTCCCATGGCCGTGATACACGCGGTATTTTCAGGGTGCATCAATTTGAAAAGGTATAATAAGTTAATAATAAGTTATTTGATTTTCACGATTATTACACATTTTAAATGAAACTATTTCAACCGAATAATTGCATATATTTGATATTATACATTTTTGGAAACCCAAAGTTTCAACCAAACTTTGCAGTAGTCTGTGGGTAGACTACCCGTGATCTGGTTAAAATTGTTTCATTTGGAAACATTTATATATTATCTTTATAAAGTACAAAATAAAAAAATATAAATATAATTTCAGTATTGAAAAATAAGTTACAGAAATTAATCTTTAGAACATTCTTGCTGTAGATAGAACAATTCGTCCTTACATCACCACATGATAATAAATCTTGGGAAATGCTGGATGAAATGATCAACAATGCCGAGGAATTCTATAAGATATTGGGTATTCCATATCGTGTAGTGAATATTGTATCAGGAGCTCTCAACCATGCGGCTGCAAAGAAACTGGATCTTGAAGCATGGTTCCCAGGATCTGGGGCTTTCCGCGAGCTGGTGTCTTGCAGCAATTGCTTAGAATATCAAGCCAGGCGTTTGTTGGTCAGGTAAAATATATATTCTTTATAGAACAACTCTGATTTCAAAAAAATATGATTTGGATATATTTGTGTCACCACTTACACTTACAGTAAATACCTACCTACCTACAACATTTATTAAAATATTTGTGTAAAAAATTAAATTAAATTAAATAATGTGTTTTTAGATATGGCCAAACAAAAAAAATGAATGCAGCTACAGAGTATGTGCATATGCTTAATGCGACCATGTGCGCTACTACGCGAGTGATTTGCGCCATACTGGAAGTACATCAAAGCGAACGCGGTATTGAGGTACAAAATTTTAATTTATCAGATATTTCTTGGTATTTATATACTGCAAATATTTTCTTACTTCTCATATATATAGCATGATGTTACGTTACATACACACATTTGGGAGTCAAATGTTTAAAGCAATTTGCAAAAATAAAAAAAAATACATTACCTAACATCTTCTTTTACTATTATTGTTTAATCTTTGAGACCGTTGTGGAACAAAGGCATAACGTGTGACTGTAAACGCGATGGTTGTGGGTTCGACTCTAACTTGAGGAATAAATTGTTTTTCAATGCAATTCTTTGCTCTTAATATTGACTTCAGCTACTGACGCGCAATGTCTCGAAAAACAAAAACGACCTATAATAGTGTTACTTTTTTAAATACTTTACAGGTGCCTGAAGCTTTAAAGGTCTGGATGCCAGAACAATATCAGGAGTTCATACCGTTTGTGAAGCCAGCCCCAATTGACGTAGAGGCGGCCGCCGCTGCCAATAAAAAGGGCAAAAAGGAGAAGAAATAAGCAAGTCCTGAAATCGACATCCCGCATTTATTTATATTTATGCTAAGCTAAGCTTTGATGGCAGATAAGCATTTGTTTTTTCAATAAACAGTTCTGCTTATTATCTTATTTTATTTATATTTTTATAGTGGATGATCATTTTTAAGTACTTAAATGATGTGAATATGATAGGCAAACGATTACATCTCTCTTGGTATTTTTTATTGTCAATGACATACATATGCTCATTCTCTATGGACTCTCAAATATATGTAAATAAAATCACTGTTAAAATTATTCAATAAAACAAACAAATCGTGTTTATAGTTTATTGTGACAATCAAATCAGATTTCAATTCAATATCAACCATACATACAAAAATTTCTTCACTTTTAATATATGTAAAAGAAAACATAATATAAAACAATACTATTATTACCTAATAAAATCACAACTTTAAAGTCACATTTTTATTTTAACATGTTATAAATACATTTATTATAACGATAATGTGTGTAATATTTTACATCAGTTATGATTAAACCAATTTGTTGTTTGTTTAGCTATAAGCTTAATTTATGTGGATTCCCACATAGTCCTCCCAGACAAATTATTTTTAATTGTAATTACCATCAATTCATTTCTAGAATGCATTTTGAAGGTGGCACTGTTAGAATAATTTTGAAGTCAGGGAAATGAGCTTTAAAGGTACACTTTGGTCACAATCTGAATCTGTGAAATGCCTATTAGCTTCTCAATTACTTATGGCTTACAGCCATAATTTTCTCAATGGGGCCATTCAAGTATTACATAACAATTTTTTTGCAATTATTGACACCTCCCCCCTCCTCTATGTCATCAAAAATAAGCAAACCCAAGATCCCCCACCCCCTACCGTGCTTACGTAATACTTGAATAGCCCCAATACAAGGATCATATGTTTTGCATAATAACTACTTAATTCATTATTCTAGTATGATATATGATAAAGTTTTATGAGTAATTTTACGTCAGATGAAGTACTATGATACATATGTATCATGTAAAGCTACCTATTTGTCAATAACTTCTACAAGGATTTGACCAGCAGCTCCACTACATGATGTTAAGAAAACACGATATCACTATAACTATAATTACTAATATATCAACTTCATGCAAAAAATATTGAATATTTATACAAAATAACATCATTTTTCATTTAAAAAAGCTTTAGAGTACATGATATAAAACACTATGAAGTTACAACCTAAAGCTACATGATTACATTATTTATTGTTATAAATTTTATTGACTTTTAGCATAAATGGCATAATTTGGAGATACTAATGCTTAAAACTTTTTTAATATTCTTTTTTTAATCACAAAGTCCTTTAGACATATAATGGTGTGTTTATGGCCATCATGCAACACTTATGCAATACATATTATGATAAAAAAGTGAATACAACTGGCATTTTCTCAATCAAATCATACATTTATGTACATAAATATATTTATGTTATCATAAAAATTATTACCTCTATCTGACTCACAAAGTCTCAATGTACATCACAGATAATGATTTAAGATATTCAGTTCAGTTCTTCAATAATGGTGTTCTGAGTGTGCCCATGAGCACTATTCACTTTGCCAATATCACATTGTATGGGGAGATTTATTGTGTTTATAGTAGTATTTTAAAAGTTACATTAGCTTGTTCAATCATACTTGATTGTATAAAATTAAGAATGCATTTTGTTGAGGCTGTAGACAAAAGGTAAAAATTTTACGAAGTCTTACGAAAATACAGTTTAACATTCAATTGAATGTAAGTTAAAAGTCAATAAATAAATAATAATAACAATTTAGAATACATACTCTATCACTTTACATACTCAAAATGTAAAAGGTATACTATAACTAAAACATATTTGCATCAATGCATATTTAAACTATGAACCTTTGATAAGATTTATAATTTATAAACATTTTATATAATACTATCAATACAAAATGAGTGTATTCAAGTATATATTATATTTCCAGTATATATATAATATTGTTGCTGTTGTTATCACTAACAAGCAAGCTGAGCCTTTTGTCTACATTTATGCATTAAAGCTCTATAAGTAAACTGACGACGGGCAAGAATACGCATTTGTTTTAGAAAGGTATCTAAATCTATAACTTCTTTACGTAAAGCCTCACCCATATAGTAAATTGCATCTTCTAAAGTTGCTTCAAGAGCAAAAGCATTCAATAGTTGAGAATACAATGGAGCAGTAGTGACAACTGCTTCATCTACATCTACACTTTCTTGCTCACTCAAATGTTCCAGAGCAGCTTGTAACTCTTTTTCTTTTTCTTGTAGGGTTGCTACATTTTTATCCAGTTCTGCTCTTTCTCTTTGTAATCGTTTTAATATATCTTCTAGCCTAGTTTTGCCTTCTCTTAGCTCTTGCTGGGTCCTACGTAATGTTTCAAGTTCAGCCTGAGACTGCTGAGATTGTTCTTTAAGCCTTCTTCTTAACTTATCTTCAACTGCAGATAATAAAGAAGCTTTAATATGTTCTTCAGTTATAGTCCCACCCGTTAAATCTGTTCCAGGATATCCACCACTATTTGCAGGTGGATATGGGGTTGCATTGGGTGGAGAAAATGGTGCACCATTAGAAGTAGCAGAACCTGGATAGGGTGTACCAAAACTTGGATATGGTAAATTTGATGTTGTTGGATATGAAGTAAAATTTGGGAATCCTGTCTGAGAGGAGCTAACTTGTGGGTATGGATATCCTGATGGTTGAGGCATAAATGGACTAATAGGATATGGTGGAGTTGCATTGCGAGGTTTAGAAAACACTGGAGGTAATTCTCCAAATGCTGATATCATGCATTGTATAAGTATTTGTAATGTAGAGGTTTTTGGATTCCATTCATGTAAATAAGGTAAGTATACTTTTCCATTATGGTCGACATATTTAGACACTTTAATCGACATATCTGCCGTCGGTTTAACAAAACACAACGGAGCATTTTGTGGATGTTTATCCATCAACCAAATACAGACTGGGATGTTGTAGTATGCACCTTTAAAATTAACCGGTATAGTACCTTCAAGATTTAACAAGTCTTTTCTAATTCCATTGTTAAAAACAAAGCCTTCTAAACGATAAGTAAGACTGCGATATACTTGAATCACACTAATCACTTCTCTTAAGGTGACATCTCGGTGCTTGTAGTTCGAAAGATGTGCCCTTAACACAGCCTCGTTGTGGTCCATTATAATATAGGACTCTTAAAAATGGTTAAAAATAAAATAATAAAATATTGAAACAATTAGCTAGTTGAATCTAAATATGTTATTTGACAGTTACCTACTAAAAATTACAATGAAGAGTCATTTATAGCGGTGACATATATATTATTATTGTCTATGTTTCTTATTACAGATTAAAAATTATATAAAACAGAATAGAAGAAGAATAGTTATAAAAACAAGGGCTTTTTTTGTTGTGGGTTCAGTCGCCACTCGAGAAAATTAAATATTTATAATATATATTTTAAATTTAATTTATATTTTAATATATATTTTTTACTGTGGTATCGAGTTGATTCCGTTTTTTGCGTAACTTTAAACATTTACGTATCGCATGACCATTCTATTCCCATATTTGAAAACTTTAATATCTTCTACAATAACCATTTCTGTGAAATAAAAGCCAATTTTAATTTGTATAAAGCGAACAATTCATCTATTAAATTAGATAAGGAATAATATTCTGCTGTTGTAAATAAAAAAAAGTCAAATCAGCTTCAGGCTGTATCCCGCACACAGCAGAGTGGGAAGACGGAATCTCTTGTTAATACACGCCATTCCCTACTTTTCGACGAATTCTGGACCCATTGCGTGCTGAGTAGCGGAACTCAACGCCGCGCTTTGCCTCGACACCAGAGCGAAGAAATGATAATATAAATGTAAATAAATATTTACATTTATATTATCAGTTGATTTTACAGTCATACTTTGTGCCTCTGCGACATAACCGGCCTGTATTGCAAATAGTTTCACAATTGTCCCTTTTTTATTTCTAAACACAAAAATATTTACTGTAGGTAAGAGATAGGCAAATTATGTGCTAAATTATATATAATTAAATGTGTAAATTATAGGCTTTATAAAATTACGGTGTATTTCTTTAGTTAGCCTTACAAAACCAAATAACAATAAGCACCAAAATAAATGAGCGCCATCCAAACGCGAGCGCTGCAGAAATAATAAAATACATGACACATTCAAAATATTCAAAGTCATTAGTTCTAATAAAAGCCCGCGACACCATATGTCTTATATATAAGTCGCAATAAGATGTTTTGTGACAAAAAATAATTGATAATTGCAAGGTTCCATTGAGTTGACCGTTTCTTATTAATTAAACTGTTTCCCGTTGTGATTTCAAAATAACGGTGCTTATGGTACTGCATGTGACTATTTACATGATACACAAATACAAAAAAAAAATCAATTTTATAATTTTTGTCTTTTCTGTCTGTCTATTTTCCCGGACACATAAGCTAACTAAAATAACCAATCATTCTTTCTTAAACCTAGCTACACACGTACAATATTATCGTCAATAAAATACGTATTAAACTTTATATACAATATTAATTATTGTATTGGTCGATTTTCAATATTATAGTAGATTTCTAGAAATTCTGTTTTTGCCACTAAAATATCCGTGGAGAGGCAGGTCAATAATATTGTCATGTGCAGCAACACGCTGTATTATTTTAGTAGAAAAAAAGACTTCAAAAGAGGCGAACCCTTCTTATTCAAGATGGACGACGAAAATAGTAAAAATAGCAAAAATAATGTTGATATGACTTCTGTCACGAAGAAATATTATTTACTTTTAATTTAATTATTAAACATAGCAAAGTTATCTAGAGCCTTAGGATACATCTACTAAAGCATATCATAATAAAAAATATGTATTGTGGGCTAAGCTTTTCAATATTTATAAAAAAAATAACAAAATACAGATCATATTTTTTTAAAAGAGGATAGCTCACAACCTCATGTAATTTTTTAACTCGTTCTCTGTTAATAAAATAACCTTCACGTTATATACCGCGCACAGCAAGGTGGGCAGAGGGAACCTAATATTAAGACACTCTGTTCCCCGTTTTCCACCGAGTTCTGAAAGCATTGCGTGTTGAGTGGCGGAGCTCAACGCTGAGTTTTGCCTCGACACCAGAACGAAGAAATGAAAATATTAAATATTTCATTTCCTCGAGCGGGAATCGAACCCACATTGTCAGTAAAACTCAGTTTTTTTTCTCATTCTGTCTTTGATCAATCTTTTTTTCTTTTTTTTTGTAAGTAAGCTAAATGCAATAATTTAAGCAACAGCTTATTTAATTTTAACTATTTTATATATACGTATGTGTCAGATTTTACAACGAAATATTGTCAAGAATATAGTGTAGTATGCGGCTCCATATATTGAATAATATTATTGTCAATATTATTTTGACATTAATATTGTGTGTGTGCGGCTAGACTGGTGGTGACTCAACCTTATGGTTGAATCACCGCACGCCATATAAGCGTTCAGTAAGCTTAATTTGGGTGACCTTATCTTAAAACAACAAAATTCAAATCAAATTTGCTTAACGACGGTTGTAATTAGCGTGGCAGAATAAATAGCAAGTCAAATTGGAAGATATTTTAATATATTATATATCTATCTATATAATATATCTGACCTTGATTACGTTACAGACAGACAGACAGAGTTACTTTCGAATTTATAATATTGCTATGGAGGTATGGATAAGCTGAAGTAGCTTATTTTTTGTACTATTCTGTTTTCATTACGCTGCAGCTCTATGTCGTGGAAGTTACATAGCATGAAGATTCAAAAGAATACAATCCAAGAAGATTTCACGGACTAAATTTAGATACTACGTAAATTAAAAGTCATAACTGATTTAAACATAAAAAATTTATCCCACGAACCATCCGTGAGTTGATTTTTAGAAATATGTTTAATATTCAGGACTACAGGCCATATATCAATCAATATTGTATTGCCAATATTATTGCGTGTGTATAGCTAGCTTTATATAATAATTAATCTGACAACATTTATTTTAGAGATGTCATTTGTCAGTGTCTAGTTATTTTAGTTTTTATTTGTTCTTTTACAACGAGCTGTCAACGTTCACGGAACGTTTCTGTGCAGTTCAGATTTTAATCCAAAGTAATCTCTTTGGATTTTGTTTAATATCTAAAATAGATATTAGATTTATTCAGAACAATGCCTCCTAAGTTCGATCCTAACGAAATTAAAATCGGTAAGAACTTATATTTCGGTGTTTCTGCTTAGAATTGTATCAACATAAAGTGCTTACATTGGTTCTTTTAAATTTTAGTTAACTTGAGATGTGTTGGAGGAGAAGTTGGTGCTACATCATCATTGGCTCCTAAAATTGGTCCCTTGGGTCTGGTAAGTATTATGCTCTATTTCAAACGAGTGAAATTTATAGGTTATCATTTTGATAGGTTAGGTTAGTATGAGCTCTAAATAATATCACATATGATACTTAATTATGAATCCAACACGTGTATGTGCACATTTACAGACGTTACTACCATTGGGCATTTAGATTTATTAGTTGATATTGATTATTGAATAACAATCTATATAAAATGCATTATGGATGGTAACGCCGCATGAATTTGTCAATGTGAAATCAATCGTTTTGTATTTTTCCTGTTATCTTGAACACACAAAAAATATATATATCAGTTTAATATTTGACTAATATTCCATCAGATGTAAGTTTAAAATGTTATATTGTGATCAACTTTTAATTAATTAAGTGGCTAAAGTAGATATCATTCGTTTATAACATTACAACTTCGCATTGACAATTTCGTCGTGTGATGTATGATCCTGGGGGGTGCCTCCCTACCAGGCGCGTCCTTCCGGGTGGCGGATGGAAGGAACCCGCGACTTAGGATACCATTTCCCTGTCGCGGCTACTCCGAATGCCCAATAAGGAGTCGCGGACCAGGCTTCATAGTGTTCTTATTAGGTTTTGAGTTCTTGTATGTATCAGATTTTATTTGTGTTATTTAATAGTTCTGTGTTCTAATAAAATTTGCCTATGCCACAGTCCCCCAAGAAAGTTGGTGATGATATAGCTAAAGCTACTGGAGACTGGAAAGGACTGAAGATCACAGTGCAGCTGATTGTTCAAAACAGACAGGCGCAGATATCTGTAGTGCCCTCTGCTGCAGCACTTATCATCAGAGCTTTAAAAGAGCCTCCTCGTGACCGTAAGAAGCAGAAAAATAGTAAGTGTTATCAAATTATCATGATTTTATATTATCACTCTGAATCATTTATAAACTTCTACTGTAATCAATTAAAAGTAAAGTAATAAAGCTTATTAAGTAAATACAAATCATGTTGATATACTTTCCATCATACTAAAGTTAAAAAATATATATATATTGCACATTTTATATCTATGAATTCAACTAACATTTTATCTTTTAAATTTCCAGTTAAACATAATGGTAACATTACATTAGAAGATGTTATTGGCATTGCTAAAGTTATGAGGCCGCGATCAATGGCAAGATATCTCTCAGGAACAGTAAAAGAGATTCTTGGAACAGCCCAATCTGTAGGTTGCACTATAGATGGAAGACCACCTCATGACCTTATTGCAGACATCAACAGTGGTGAATTAACAATTGATGAATAAATTTCATAAGATATTATTATAAATGTGGTTAGTTTTATTATAAAAAATCAACCCTTAATCTTTTAAGACATTAATATTACAAAAAGCAAATAAAAATGTTATAAAACAAATATACAATATGGTTTCTTATTAAGTATTAGAATACAACATATATTAGTTATACATAATAACATTTAAATTTAGAATAAGGTTTATTTATATTATTATGAATTTTGATATAAATATATTGTACATCTAAAAATAATATTTAGCATTTTGTTCTTAGTGTTGCAAAATACTTTATAAACATACTTTTTTATTACTAGGAATTGCATTTTTGTTTTATAATCTCTTTATATAATATAACAGTAAAAATATTTTATCTGTACATTTAGTAATTTTAACTGAAATGGTTAGAGGGACACTTAAAAAAAATAATAGAAAGCAAAATTATTTTTTTTTAATTTTGTATAAGAAATAATTAGATTTATATACATTTTTATTTCAAAATAATCAAATGTCCTAATAGAAATTACGATAATGTAGTAAAAAAATCATATTAGAAGTTAATATAATTGTCAGTCAATTCTGTTTATTAGCTCAATAATCATGCACTTTAAGCTAGTCAATAATAATTATAATAAAATCGTAACAGATGTTATCTGTACTTGGAAGATATTTAAGAAAAAAATATTTTGGGGACCATTATTGATGTAGTAGAACATAAAACAATTATTTTTAAAATTTTGTTTGTTTTAAATTTATTATTTCAAATTAAATATACTTATTTTATTGAAAATATAATAATTTAATTTTCGTTAGTATGAGTTAATTAAAAAGTATAGTTTCTGAGATTAACGCATTTCGTAATTAGTATAGTTAATAGACAATTAGGTGTTATAAGGAATTAAGTACGCGCCTCGACCTCTCACTCGCCCGCGCCCGCTAACACCCGCTCGTGGTCAGCGCGTGCTGGTCGTGGGTGAGGGCACAGACGACGTATTTTAAAACTGCTATCTTCTAAAATATCTATTTTGCAAGCTTTTATTTAGTTCACTCATCTGCTCATCGTCCGGTTGAGCAGAAATTTGGCATCTTTATAACCCGTGACAACGCAATTATATAAATTTAGTTTTGCTATTAATCCAATACGACTGCCGTAACAAAATTGTGTTGTACATATTCCAAAAAAACCAAACTTATGTGGGTATCGAATGAAAGGGCTTAATTTGTAGAATATACATTTTAAAAACTCAAATCCTATATGGCCGCTAGTAAAAAATGGCAATTCTAAGTTCTTATTTTTGTTCAAACAACCCAACATGGGTATCAAATGAAAGGTAGACGGATTTCATTTCATTTAATACTTTACTGCTAGTAACTAGGGACTGACGATGCAGCTAGAAGATGGCCATAGGAACTCAATAATTAAGTGACAGAACCCCATCGAATTTAAGCTCATATGATTCGTTTGAACAAGTACTTTGGTGGTAGATAGTCACCAGGGTCTGAATATGGAGCTGGAAAATGGCCACAAGATATTTAAAAGATGCAACACCGTTAACTTTGGCCTCGTATAATTTGTCTTGTTGCTAGCTGGAAGATGTTTATAAGAATTCGGTCATTGAATTAAGGAAAGTACCCAATAGATTTTGATTACACGTATCTTTTGATTGCGTTGACTTAGAAGTTAAGAACTTAATTATTTTCTTTGCTGCAAGTCCTGAAGACCTGTATATTTGATATTAATTTCAACCTGATACCTTCAGCCGATCTCGAGGTAAATGATCTTGACAGATGGACAACAAAGTGATCCTGTAAGGTTTTCGTTTTTACCTTGAGGCTTTGAACCCTAAAAAAGTAACATCCGGAACGAAAATTGCAACATGTTGCAAAGCCAGAATATGTAACTAATTTTTGTCAGAACATCACTAGCAAGCATGTCATTGGCAGCAAAGGGCATCATATGCAAGACTCGAACCTAGACTTGGGGATATTTTTTGACTGAAGCATCAACTTTGCTATTATACTCGCGAAATGTGTACCCATAAAAAGTACCTCCTTCAGACTCGTGCATAACGGATCCAAGGTACCTGAACTTATCCATCTTAACGACAGGTTCAGGACCTATATGGATAGTGCTCGAGTCCGGGCTCCTGCAGACCATAGACTCGGTCTTCGACACATTTAGTTTAAGACCAACTTTCTCAAGCGCGTCCCTCTAGAGGTTCGCTTTACGTTTCAGCATTAGTCGGTTCTCGTCAATGAAGGTATAGTACGCCATCGGCATACATCATCAGCCATGGAGGCTGGTCTTAGATGTGAGCCGAGACAGTATCGAGCACCACAATGAACAAGAACGGACTAAGAGCCGAGCTCTAGTTAACCCCTACTGTAATCTGGAAAGGCTTAGTGTAGCCAACAGTAGTCCTAATCATAGAAGCGGAATCGTGGTACATGTTTCTAGTAATCTCAATATAGGCGTCAGTGATCCTTTACGATCGCAACGCCAATAGAAACGCTGTATGCCTCCGTCAAAGTTCTGAAAATGTGTCAAAAGTTCTAAAGTGTGAAAATGGCGTCCATTGTACCCGATTCTGGCTGAAATCCGTAAGACATACAGTACACTCTCGGCGGAGTCTGAGGACGACCATACGCTATCTAACTACCACAACCTTGAACACTACTCGCCTGCCCGCCGCAATGATTGCCGACTGAGCTCGATCCCAAGCATCCTGAGAAGTGTCGATGTTAGTCGAAAGATTATGACTTTTCACTTCTGCCAGGAAATCGGTCATTAGTCCATTCAGCAAACACCACATGATTCGATGCATACGTTTCTCGGCTACTTCCTTCTTCGGCTGACTAATGTTACGAGACTTAGGCCAGCGAGGTTCCTGAAGGAAAGCACACTGGATCAGACGTCTCATGAGTACACGTGCGAGATCCGTGCATGGTCCGGTTAGAAAGCCAATATTCTACGTTGCAAAGCGCAGTTTCCACCTGAATACTTGTCGCCCTAGCCGTACCCAGTTTTTCCCTGTCTCTGTACTTTATGGTTTTTATATGAAGCGACTGTCATCTGAACTTCAAAACCCCTTTGCGAGGAAAAACTGAAAGCAGAGGAATAAGACAGATAAGAAAGAGGGAGAAGAATAGGTAGAATTGAGAGTTAAATGAAAGGGACACCACTTTAGTGGACTGGAGGTATAAACAACCCGTACAACCCTAAGAACAAATATCGGGCAGATTTTAATCAGGGCACCCTCTATTAAATTAAATTCTATTATGTTTATAAAAATATACTAATGTGTAAAAAAAATTTAACGTAATAAGCGTAACATCTTTGTTGTCAAAACGAAAGATTCTTGTTGAAAACAAATTAACATCGCAATAACTTTAGACGTAATAAAAATAAATTGTTACTCATTCATGATATTTTATTAATTAATGAAATATCATGAAGGATTACTATTATTCATCTTTTTACCACGAAATTTCGTAACACTCTTCTCAAAAGCTTAAAAAAACTGAGTCCTAAACATAATTGGCGAAGAATTATTTCACTAAATTATTAAAAGAATTCATGGAAATCCCTCTGGCAACTCTTATGCAAATATTATGATTAGTATAAAACTGAAAATGAGAGAAAAAGAGAGAGAGAGTTTCTTTCCGAATTACTTGACGATATCATTTCATCAGCAAGAATGTTGTTTACTAAAATTTGCATAAATGGAAGCGTATGATATTTTCCGTTGCTTACACAGTGCACTGCGCAAACTGTTAAAGTTATCTAAAAATCATGCGGGACAAAATTGTTTACCTATTCAAGTTCTAAATAAGAGTCAGTCACAGCAATGTATCTTCATACCACTTACTTCGCGCATCTATAAAAACGTTTTCGATTCACGCCATTTATTAAACTCATGTTTTATATGAAATCACCTTTGCAGTCACACGCTTATAACCCTATGCCATGCATACAAAGATTTTCATCGATATTTATGAATATAAATCGTAATTATACCAATATTTGTGCATACTTAATAACAATGAATTAAAGAATAATAAAAAGAATCCTTTATAAATTAATCCAACGTTTGTACTATACAGCAATTCAAGCGACGAGTCGACGACGTTCAAAAGTATTTTATTTATATTTTTATAACTTAACTAGCATTAAGAAAATCGTGCACTTTAAATAAAAATGATACTTAAAATAGAAGTTTTACTTTGGAAAATAATTGGATATTATGATATAAAAAACTTATTCAATTTTTCATCTAATCACCCCACGTTTTATAATCACCCCAATTTTCGATATAATTAATGTAAGTTTTTTTTTATCTATGCGTTATTTTATGGAAGATTACTAGCTGTCAACACTGCTCCCTCCAAGCAGAAATGTCAAAATGGCGTCAACGCAGGACGCTTGGTATATTTCATTACTTGGTTTAGCGGAACATTTCCGTACATCAAATCCTCCTGACATAAAAAGTTGTATTCAGTGCCTTCAAGCTGTATTTAATTTCAAACCACCACAAAGAGTCGAGGCCAGAACACATTTACAACTTGGGAATATCCTTTTGACACACACTAAAAACATCGACTTGGCGAGAACGCATTTGGAACAGAGTGTAAGTTTTTTTGTTATTTTATTGAGTGTGGAAGCTAATATAAAAGTGTCTGTGTAGTTCCAATGGAATATAAAAGTGTACCGTAATTTTAGTAATAGTTTCACAGCGGAGATATAAACGATAGGCTCCCATAGAATGTAAACAATGATGTTGAAGTGGGTCATATAGTGTTTTCGTTACAGTGGTGCTTATCTCAGACTATCAATGGCTTCGATGATGTCAAATTCGAAGCAGCAAGTGTTCTTGCTGAACTTTTTGAACAACAAGGCCAACCAACACATTCGAAACCAATATTACGAAAAGCAATTGAACTATCACAACATAGTGTATATTGGCATTGCAGGCTAATATTCCAATTGGCGGTAAGTATGATAGTTTCAACTATCTAATGATAATATTTTTTTAGGTATATATTATTCTAATAGGTAATGAAGACATGAATATCCATCAGCATTGTTTATATTACATTATTTTTAGTGTATGTAAAACAATAATTATTTTAATTTCGTTCTATTTGATTTTAAATATTTTAGAAAAGGCAAGATATAGCTTAGCATAAATATCTTTTCAGCAAATCCATGCTACAGAAAGAGAATATGAAGTGGCAAGTAGTTTACTGGGAGTAGGAGTTGATTATGCTCAGATATCTAATGCTGCATATACCCGAGTATTGTTTTTGCTTAGTAGAGTTATGGTAAGTTGTAAAATATAATATATTAAAAATAAATATTAAATGAGATTATATTTAATATGATATATTTAAATTAATATTCAGTGCAATGGTACAGCATGTGACTCTTAATGTGATGATTGTGTGTTTGATTTATTTGGATTATATTGCAATTATTTTCTTTCCTTACAAGGGATAAACAAAGTAGAGTTCCACTCAACATGCAGTATCTTAAATTAGAACAGGGAACCTAGAATGGATTCTTTTTAAAGTAGACTTCTCTCTGTCTACACATAATTTCATATACATTTTACTCTTCCCTGTTTTTATAATAAGCCAAAACATGATTTCCTTAAAGATTTATGTTATATAATTATATTATAATGTACATAATTTATTTTTAATTAAAAAAAAATAAGTATAAATAAAATTTTATGTACGTAAATCAATTCTTCATACATTGTTTCAGTTATTGTTAATAGACAAAAAAATTCAAGAAGTGTTACCCTTATTGAATCAAGCTGGACATCTGGTAGAAACTTGGGCTGGCAGTGTACATCAAAAAGAGTACCTTAAGGTGTTTTTCCTTGTACTACAGGTAAATTTATAATTTTCGTATCTTATTCTATTCTAAGGAAAGAAAAATATTTTTTAGAAAACATGAAAATTTTTACATAGTAGGATTTGAACCACTAAGCCTAAGCATATATTCTATTTTTTTTTGTTTTATTAAGTTATTTTGAAGATTCTAAAAAACTCAACAAGTGTATATGACATATTAATTAAATATTAATAAACTTTTTCTAATTGGAATGCTTCTTTATATCTTACTGGAAAAATGGAGCAATTGATTTTTTATTTTTTTAAGAAAATTGTAATTTAGTCAAAATTATAGATTTCTCATACAATTTATTTATTTGGCCATACTTCAAAAGGTTTTATTTATTAATGTTCTTATTGTACTATGTTAAATTGGCATGTTTTCTACAAACTTAAAACACACACAAATCAAAATACTGTAAAAAGTTTAGTTTGCATTTAAATTATTATATGAAATAGTTTTAGCGATTACAAAAACATTATAATAATATAACAACTCTAATAAAATATCAAGGCCTGTTGTAGCGCCAGGAGAACAAAGTGCGCTTGTAAGTAAATGCGAACTGGTTGTAGATTCAATCCCCACTCGAGGAAGTGAATTAAAACACCACTAAACAAGCGATGTCTCGAGTATTCTCCTGCGGAAAGTGGGAAATGGAGTATCTTAACACTAGGTTGACAGAGGTGATACAGTGTGAAACTGGTTCTAATAAAATATATTTTTTTCAAATAAATGTTTTTTTTTCTATCTAGGTATGTCATTACTTAATGGCTGGACAAGTGAAAAGTGTAAAACCTTGTCTTAAACAACTGCAGCAGAGCATTCAGACTATAATGGCACCTACGTGGCCAGATGATGATGGTAAGTCAGATACATTTTTTAAGTTTTATATTCTTATCTGCATATAGAAACCAGGACACACAGAGGGAACCTAATTTTATTTTTCCATTTTTCGAGAACCGCCAAATTTTCTACAACCCACAAATCGCAAAATATATATATCACATGTCCCCTCAAATGTAATGGAACTGACAACTTTCACATATAAAGTCACACAAAATAACATCTAAGTAATAATAAACAGAGCCATGAGAGGCTATATTCTATTCTCCATTTCTAGTTGCAATATTGTTGGCTTTGAATAAACCTGTTAACCTAATAAGAAAAATCTATAAATATGTAATATCAAAAGGTTTTTACAATTTCGAAAAATGATTTGTATATTCTACAACATGAAGTAAAATAAAGATTGTTGAATTAGTATCTAACAACCAAAAGTGGATATGGTATGTTGGCATTTAAGTCAACAATATATCTTTAAAAACAATGATGAGATTGTAAGACGCAAGGGAATTAAATTCACAACTATCAAATGTAGAATCAGTTTTATTCTTAACTACATGTATATGAGTATATCTAGGATATTCTGATATAACACTATGGCACAGCGGGATATTGTCTATTTTCAAATTCAATAGATGTGGATTCAATAACTACTGCAGGGAGTTATTATTACATTTAAAATATTGGTACAAAATATTGGATTGTGTTCAACCACTCCAATTTCACTAAAATTCGATTAGATTACGCCTATCTAGGCCTAATATATAAATTTGAAATGTAATTAACGACTGGGAAAAAATAAAACAAATGTGTTAAATATATTCCAGCGGTATGCGGCGTGGCATCAGGCGAGTCGTTCGTGTGGCTGTCGCGTCAGCAGCTCTATGTATTAGTGTATCTGGTGACGGTGATGCATTCTGCGCAGGCTGGCTATATGGATAAAGCACATAAGTACACAGAGAAGGCATTGGCGCAGATTGATAAGCTAACTTGTGAGTGTGGTTCTCGTATACTTTTGCCATTTTTAGAGATCCGTAACTTATAAAAAAATGAACCCTTATAATATAATAGAAAAATTAAACCTTTATAAGGTCTTCTTTGTTGTCCGTCCGTCCGTTAGTCTGTCTAGATCCTTTATCTCATGAACGCTTGGGATACCGATTTGGCATTCAAACCATATACGTCTATGGGTTAAATAAAGGTATGGCCGCTTATATCGCAAAAAGCACGTATTTCGACACTATAAAGAGAGTCAAATTTTTTTAATTTTGAGTACTGGTTGACCTAGAATTATGAAAATAGTCAGCTAACATCTACAGGTAAATTATTAAAAATAATATCATCAAAAGAGAGGCAAAATTTGACATTAAAGCCGCTACCTTTACCTATAAGATAAAAGGGCCCTAGCTTAAGCTAAGTTGAATTTCAGAAAAGCAGACCTCCAATTTTCGTACGGAACCGTCGGTGGGCGAACCCGATACGCACTTGTCCGGTTTTTGTTCAACTTCACACTGAATATCACATGTATCAATGTAAGCAGGGTCAAACTGGGCACCTAGTGTTAAAACACTCCATCCCCATTCCGATCCCCTTTTCCGCCCCTTTCGTTTTCACTGGCGGTACTCAACGTCGCCGAACAAAAGAAATGAAAATATAACTAATATACCAACATAATGATTCCAGCCAGCGAAGAAAACGCATCAGAGTCCAGCACCCCGGCGGCGTCGGGTGCGGTGGCGTCCCGCAGCGGCGCGGCGCTGGCGTGGCGGCTGCGCATGGCGCTGCTGGAGCACGCGGCGCTGTGCCGCCTCGTGGCCGGCGGGAAGGCGCACGCCCTGCACGAGATAGCGCGCGCCGCGCACTTGCTGAACACGGCGCCCAATGGTACTTGTTGTCAAGTATAGTAACCCAGTGAGGGTAACAAGTCAGGATTAAATATAGATAGAATATTCTGTTTAATTAATTATGCGTTTTTATTAAATTGTATTTCTTGGAAATGAATAATTAATATAGTTATTGACAGTTTTTTTTGTAATGGATACAATATACATTGCAAATGGCTACGATCGTTGATAAAATGATTTGACTCCGCTTTTATATAGTTAAAAACTATGCATTCAATGTTTACTAAGAAAAATATTTTTAAAATGTGGAATCAATTTAATACATAAAATTAACTTAGGCGGTAACTTATCACCACTACCTTTAAAATAGTAAAAAGTAAAAAAATCGAACATGATTGTGACATACAGCTACCACGGCGGCGGCGCATACGCCACAGCTACATTGTCTACTGGGGCTCTACGCGATGTCGATGAATTGTATGGAGGCGGCTGAGGCGCAATTCCACACTGCTATACATGTATGTTATATTTTCAGAGATCATATAAACTAAACTAGCTTCACGCTTTATTACTATTTTTTTATCTTCTCGCTGTATTCCACATATAGCATTGTAGCCACGCGGAACCTGGTGTTAAGTAAGATACACGGTTCCATACGCACCGCCCAATTTTAGATTTTTGAGTTTTGTCTTATTATAAGGTTGAGAAAATCAAAATTATAATTGGAGTTATTACTCCAATTATTATTTATTAATTGAAATCGAACCCACTACGGTTTCATTTAGTCAGACGGTGTGTCACTGTGTTTCCCAAGACCTCTATTTAGCAGCTGCACAGTGTCTCTCGTAACAAAAAAAGGCACAGCATTAAATTCCTTTACCCAATACGTAATTTTTCAAGATTTGGCGGTTCATGGGAGAGAGAGAGAGAGAGAGAGAGAGAGAGAGAGAGAGAGAGAGAGAGGGATTTAACACAACGTACCCTCTGTCACTGTGCTGCATGTCGAATATATTTTGTTAAAAATAATATTTTAAACATCTTTGATATTTATTTTAGATGTCACAAGAAAAGGACTTATGGATGTTTGCAAAACTGAATTTGGCCATAGTGTATTTAAGAGGGCGAAGGGACAACGATTTAGCACAACTAATGGAACAGGTAAAGTTAGCTTAGATTTTATGTTAAATAAAATGTATATTGAATACCCTAAAAGACAGAGAAATAAATGAAACATAAAAAAAATACTTTTTACTTTAATTTCTTTTATGTATTTTTTTTAACAACAAATTTTTATTGAAACTATTTGTTCTAAAATAAAATAATATAAAACTAATTTTGTTGTGCTTTTAGAGAAAAGAATATATATATATTAGCATTTTTCAACTTGTGATCCTCCATCCGCATAATTATCGTAAAAAGGAGTGTAAAGTGTTTGCTTCACATATTAATATACAAATAACTAATATGCAGATTATATTATTTGGGAATGTGCCTGTAACGCGATGATTGTGTGCTCGATCCCAACTTGGGGGTAATGAATTATTATTTATTAATATTTGAATATCTACGCTTTGGCACCAAGGCAGCTCAAAGAAGTTCAAAGAAGAGATGGAAAAACACAAAAACCATAACACGCTATGTGACAGAATCGGTCTCAGAGACTGACTATAAATGAGAAAATAAAACTTCTTATAGGAGAAAACCTGAAAATAAAAGAGGAGATTGGTATATTAGAACAGAGTACAAAGATAGAAAAAACAGACCCGGAAAATCATCTTCCGCTAAAATTCTCAAAAATGAAAAGAATAATTTGGAATTACTGGAAAACGTCATAGATATTCTTAACGAAATTAATGAAAAGGTCAATCGCAAGAATGGGATAAGTGGGAAGCAAGTAAAGTGATTCACATAGGAAAGAAGAAAGAAGGAAATTGAGACCAATCCTCATACAATTAACCTTACATTGGAGAAAGATGAAAAGGTGGTACATAAATAATTATTTTATAAAAAAAATAATAGGTAAAATGGAGTTTTTCTCATTAATGATAAACAACTAACTTAACTGGAATTACAGCAAATATGTAGCAGCGAACAAAAAAGGCAAACGGAAAAACCGAGATCAAAACATAGATGTCACAACAATCACATGTCCCAAGCCGGTTCGTCCCCATGGGACATTTTTATGACATAGTACAAGCTAAGTGAAGTAAGACAAAGGAGAAGAGATCAGAAAATACAACAAGTACATCTTCTTCTACAAAAGAGTGAAATAAGACGCTGGGAAGATGATCTGCCCAAGGGATGGAGAAGAGCAGCACAGGACAGGATGGAGTGGAATAGCTTGGAGGAGGTCTTTGTATAAAAGCCAACCTGACTTGGAATGCATGAAATATAAATTATATCGATTTATTCATTAAATTTTGTAATAATTTGTATTATTAATGGTGAAATTTAATTTTAATTGTTATTATTATAAACATGAATTTATGTAAAATATTTATACTGTGTAAAAGTCAGAGAAATAAAGTCTTTAATTATTTATCATTAGGTGCGGCCCGAGGCGTTACCGGCATACGCGCACGGACTCCGCGCCGCCTCCTACTACGTGCTCGGCCTACAAGCTTTCTTCCAGGCGCGATATCATGAAGCCAAGTGAGATATGATTTGCCTTTATATAATTTTTATGCATTGATGATTTTATTTTTTATTTATTTAACAATTTGTATGTAGCACTTGCACCTCATTTCCTGAAAACCGTCTGAATATCTCAAGTTAATTCGTTTGTTATCGAGCTGCGTCAAACATAAAAATTATAAAATATTTTTATATTGCTCAGCACGCAATGCCTCCACAATACGGCGGAAAGTGGGAAACGGAGTGACTTAACACTATGTTTCCTGCCTACCCTGCAGTGAGCGGGATACAGCGTGAAGCTGATTTTGGTATTATATTTTTGACTTCAGTCACTTCCGATATGTTAATCTTGAACTGCTTCAATTTTTTTCCTGACTATGTACACACAATGTCTTCAAAATTTGTAGTATAAAGAAAAACTGAGTGTCTCAACAGTAGCTTGAAGCTATATTTATATATACATTGTCATTAATTTCAGGCGTTACCTTAGAGAAACATTAAAGATGGCGAATGCGGAGGATTTGAACCGACTAACGTCGTGTTCTCTAGTACTGCTTGGGCATATATTCCTCTCCATCAATAATTCCCGAGAGAGCATGAACATGGTCACGCCCGCTATGCAGTTAGCTAGCAAGATACCGGACGTCCATGTGCAGCTGTGGGCGAGTGCTATACTTAAAGGTAAAATTTAGGCATTTTGCCACAGTTTGATCCCCACTAAAAGTAACGTAATATTGACATTTATTCATTATGGCAAGAAAAAGTACGGCGTTCACTTAACAAAGTGAAAAATAAAGTGCAATTTTTTTTTTATTAATGCCATTATAACTACATGTGAGCATTCCTAATGCTAATATAAATAATAGATTCTTAGTTCAGATTAATACATTTTATGTATTATGATACAGTCCGCGAGTTTGAAGCTGAGCTTTGTATTTGTGTGAGTGTAGATGTGATATCGGCCGTCAAGCTTCTTCTTGACCTAAACCAGTTTATGCTGGTTCTCGACCATTGGCCTACACTTCTGGATTGCATCACATATTAATTCTTAATATTTTATTTTTGTGTTATATTTATTAAAAGTCAACAAGAAAAGAAACATGCAAGCAGTAAAAAAACCATAAACACAGCGGTTTGTAATGATATTGCACAACAATTCATAACTAACTAACGACAAAGCAGACGAGAGTGAAAACTATGAAGTTGCAATGTCCGAGTGTAACAATTAATACATTATTTTCTTTGATTATTATCTTTGACCTTCAAAAACCTTCATAACTATATCACTTAAAACAACTGTATCACTAAAGCACTGTTTAAATATCACAAACGTCCTTCATTTATATGTGTCTTCCATACTTTGCTACAAATTATTGTAAATTAATATTTTTTTTATTAATTTACCTGTATATTCCCTGTATTCTAGATCTGTACAGGCTAGCGGGGGACACGGAGCGTGAAAACGAAGCGTACCAAATGCACTGTAACTTCTCACAAGCACTGCTCAGAGATCATTTCCAAGCCACGCAGTTACCGCAGCACGCGCTGGTGCAATGGACTAGTGGCCCTCCCCCGGCTTTACCACCACCCCCTGGAAACACCCATGGCACTTAAGGAATACTACTATAGACCAGTGATGTGTGTCATACTATTGAGTGTTTATTATTGGCTACTCTATGTTCAAAGTATTTTTTTTATATTAATCGTTTTTTTTTAAATTATTTTGCGTATTTGTGACGTAGTCAATAATATATTACTTATGTGATTGATCTGGATCACTGTGTTGGACTTATCAAGTGCAAGTGTCAGAAGAAAACAGTGGAAGTGGTTACAAAGTGACTAGTGACCCCAAATTGTTGGTGTGTGATCGACTCAGTGAGTAAATGTGATTTTTTTTTTAATTTTTAAAGTGTTATTTTGCACTATGAATACAAAAATTTTTTGGAGAACTTATAAATATTTGAATGTAGCAAGATTCGAACCAGTGCCGCTCAGAAACTGTACAGGAACTAATGTTGATTACAGATGTAGGCTGAGTCTATGTTCCAATTTTTATATTTTCTCTAAATTATTTTCGTGAATGTAACAAATTGGTTGTTGAGTAAATTTGACATGACTTAATTTTGTAATGCTCTGCCCTTAAATCATTTTATAAACATATTTTTTTTGTTTAGAAATTGATATATTGGTATAGCGTCATATAATTTAACTATAATTTATTTAAAATAACTTAAATATATTGGAAATATGTATAAACTAAATGTACATGCTCATAGACATAAGATTCACAGAATGTATCATTAGGAGATTATAAAATATTCCTGTAAAATATATTCAAAGAAAACATAAATACAATTTATAACCACCTTATATTTTGGTACTACCATTTTATACATATTCCAACAATTGTAATTGGATAATACTTATCTAATATTAATGTGACCATTTTCTATAGTTTTGTAATCCAAAATTAATTTATTGCCCCTATTTCACGGTATTTTCTTATTTGAGGCCATTGTGGCACAGTGAGGTCGCGAATAACTGTAAACATGGGTTTGATTCCCACTCAAGAGATTAACGAGAAACGCCAAACTTTGACAACCAGAGTAAAAAAAAAAAATATAAACAATATATTTATTTTTTTTACTCTGGTTGTCAAAGTTTGGCGTTTCTCCATTTCATATCCAATTTATCGAAAAATATGGAATGGAGTGTCTCTACACCACATTCTCCCTAACTGTCCTTTCATGCTGAAAAAAAGTTTTTTTTTAACTAGTAAGCAATATATGTGTATTGGTTTTTTTTAAATAAGAAATTATCAAAGATTAGCAAGTTTTGCCAAACTTATATCACATGTAGGCGTTAGTTCCTATTGCTTTTTACTCTATTCATTCAAGAAGAAGGTAGAAAAATAATTTATAAAAAAATATTGCGATTATTATTTTAATTCATGCCCTCTGGATTGATTTGTACAGTTTTTCAGAATCCCTTTGTGTCTGTCCACGCCATTGAGCTTTATTTAAATATATTTCTCAAAACAAGTATTATATTCATTGAATTTATTATAATTCTAACAATATGTAAGTCAACAATTTAAACAAAAAATCTATCAAAGATCAGCTGTATGATATATAGCAATATAAAAAAAAATTAAATGTAAGTCATAGTACGACTGTAAATGCATTAATTATGGGTTCAATTCCTATTAAGGGGAAAAAATATTTATCTTTTCTCATACTGGGTAATATTTAAAGCGCGACGTTGAGCTCCGCGCGCTTAATGTTTCGAAATGTGTGGAACAGTGTCTCAACACTCGCACTTAAAAGGGAAGAGGGAACGGGATATTAACACCTCTGTTCCCTCTGCTCTTTCCCTGTTATTTTGATACACGCGAGATACGACGTGAAACTTAAAAACAGAGTAAAGCAATCAAATTATACTCTGAGCATGTCTTGATAACAAGTTATTACATAATATCCATTTCAAAGAAAAATAAAACATTTTTGACTTATGTCATGTTAGAATTTAAATATTATTATTTAATAAATTTATTTAAAATTGAATAATCATTTATAGTTTATTAGGATTTTGTAAATTTGCATTATATTGACATTTCAAATGTATAACATTGCAGCAATTTATTTACTATTTAATATGTTTTTTTTTTATATTAACTTTATTCCAATTTACCATTCACTTTATTAGTAATATTAATATTGTAGCATAAGGGAGAGCATTTGGTTCTTATTTTGCACAATTCTATATAATGCTAAAAATTAATGTGGGGTTATGCTGAATTCAATGGACTGATTTTATAGTGTAGTTGTAAATACTGTGTCAAATACGAACTTGAGAAAGAACAAAGACGTCTCATATTTATTATATTCTTTTTAATAATTTGTTGGTGTGCGCGAACGTTGTTGAGTATGGTTGATTAATTTTAGTTTTAATTGAGTATTTATCGACGTTACAATGGATGGATCTGTCTTAGGTTAGAGTCACAATAGCTGTTAATAGTTCTTTCCAATCTTATTATTATTTTTTATATACGATATGCCCATATAGGAGGGGACGACCGTTTCGTCGTACCGGGATCCGTCCATTGGCACGCTCAGCCGGGATTATATTGTAGACTATACAACTATAATCTGTACACAATATTTTTTTTTATATGAATAATTTCCTCGAACAGTGAAATGTGGCCTTAGGAAATGGGTACATTTACTGTTGTTAAATATGTAAATAAAAGTTGAATTATTGTAAATAATAAAACTATAAAATATATGTTTTTTGCTATAGACTGTCTTGTTATTTGGATCTTCCCGTGGTTGGTTTGTTAATTGTTTATGCAAGAATATTCGCTGCATATAGAGAACTCTCCGCCGGCGGGGCTCGAGTAGTGTGGTGGGTCTGGACCGAGGTTGCTCTTCCGGTAGAACGTGTCACGCAAAATGGCACGCCTCCCGCAGTTCACGTCGCGAGCTCTGACACGCGATTGTTTTTGCTGCCAGCCGTAGTCCCAGTTGGATGTTATACGGAAATAGAACCTGCGTCCGCATGAAGTGATTTAAATATTAGGTCTCTTAACTTTGGTCGAAAATATTTATTTACATAATTAATATATCATATTATTACCATATTGTGCTGTTATAATAAATATATTGAACTTTTCATTTCATCGTCACTCATAGCGCAGACGCAGTATGACTGTAAAATCGACTGGTTGTGGGCTCGATCCCCCCTCGAGGAGATGAATTTTTTACTTAAATGTATATTTCCATTCCATACTCTCTGGTGTCAAGGTACAGCGCGGAGTTGAGTTCTGCCACTCAACACGCAATGCCTCCAGAATTCGGCAGAAAGTGGGAAACGGAGTGTCTTAACACACTTAAACTATATCTGATTTTTTTTGTTTTATGCTGAATACAGCATGGAAACATGAAAACAGCGTGAAAACAGAGGAAACCTAGTGTTACGATACCTCGTTTCCGCATTATCCGTCAAACTCTGGAGGCATTGCATGTTGAGTAGTGAAATTCAACGCCGCGCTTTGCCTCAAAATCGACACTAAAGAGAAAAAATAAACATATTGTACGATTCATTTCCTCGAGTGGGAATCGAATCCATAACCTCACTTGGTTGTAGCTCTGAGCTGACTGGTTTCGTTTTCCACTGGGAGGAATGAATTAATATTTATAAATTTTGCATATCTTTACTCTGGTACCAAGGCAAACGCGCGGAGTTGAGTTCCGCTACTCAACACGAAATGCTACAGAAAAGTGCGGAGTAGACTGTTTCAACACTAGCTTCGCCTGCCGACTTTACTACATACGGGATACAGTGTGACGCTAGGATGGGAATATTATAAAATTATTAATAAAACATAGATACTTTTCTTCCGGAGCTTTTTTATATGTGGCTTTAAGGTATTGGTGAGCTGCACCTTTTTCAGTACATCCATACAGAAGGTTTGTTACACTTGGTTCAATTGGTTTCATAAGATTAGTGTCCTCTAATGGTATAAAATCGTGTAAAGGCACCGGTTTAGATTTTACAACCGGTTCGTCATAAATCTAGAGGAACAAATAACCATTTAAATGACATTACCTTGCGTATTTTTTAGTTTGATTGAGATTTTAGTTTATTGATGTCTACATCATAGTTTAACCTATACTATTTTTTAGCAATTTATACATGTAGGCGGGCAGGCAGTGGGCACCTGGGAACATTAAAACACTTCTATTTCCCATTTTCCGCCGAATTCTGGTGGCATAGCGTGTTACGAGACGCAACATTTGCCTTGACACCAAAATAGCGAAATAATATGAATATAAAATAATTCATTTCCTCCTGTGGGAATCGAACCCACAATCAGTCGCATTTACAGTCAAACGCTGCTCCTGTGCCACGACGGGTCTCGACTAACTTAATAAAAATAGAAAATTCATTTAATTATTCTGACCTAATGAAATAAGTTTTCTTTTTATTTAACTCTATTAAGATTTATAAAAATATTTTAAATACACGTAAAAGATCGTCCGCAAGAGCGATGGAAGTGTCAATTTCTCGAACTTGTTTTTCTTTAGCCGCCAATAAAGCCGGCTTTAGATGCGTTTGATACCACAAACGATCTCTTCTCATAGATTTTTTCCAAGCATCTGCATAGAAATCGTGGGACATTTTATTATGTGGAAAATTTTAAATCAACAACCAAAATTTTTGGGTACACCTAAAGTTTAAATAATAAATGTCAAATTTGACATTTTTAACGTTTTTGATGGCTTCACATTTCATGTCTATTGAATAAAGGAAAAAAAATTAAAAACAAACAAAAAGTGTTAAAAATTATAATATTAAATAAGTTACAAGATTTGGTTTAAAGCTAACTTAAATATAAACAGATCCATCAGCCGGGCCAAGATGATGTATGCCAATGAGAAGTGCATCGACTAGAGTCCACACACCTAGGCCTCCAAAACTGAAGAGTTTTCCAATGCCTTCTTGCCAATGACCGAGGTAGAATCTATCAGCACCAAAACCACCAAGTGTTAGTGCGAGGATAAGAGCAGTACCCCATCTGGTGCCTGATGTCCAAGAGCAACGGACTTTCTTTAAAAATTTTCGCTTTCCTAAACATATTACATCATCAGAAACTGTGCAATTTGTCCTGAAAATAGGAGAATTTATTATATGACTATATACAGACAAAAAATTTTATTACAGAGTTTCTAAAATACACAAAAAATACTAAGAAAACATTTTTAAATATTTTTAAACATTTTTCTTTTAATGTAACATATATTTTTCTTTTGTTATTTTTTTATTAAATCACAATTAATGATCCAGATTTAATAAGCCCATAGTAACCAACTAAAACATGAGATACCTCAAAATTAAATGAAGACAAAACTTACAAATAATATTTGGTGGGCGATGCTAGAGAATTACAATTTGCTTTTTGCTCACATCTGTGTTCCCATTTCTCAGTTTGATAGCAGAAACGGCACATGGCTGTTCTGTTAAAAGTTTTGGAGCCCTGTAATATACCAAGTAATTTGAAGAGGATTCATAACATTTTCTGTTCTTAAAATATTTGAATAAAATTTATACATATAATAAAATTGTACTAGATTTTATTTTTGACTGTCTACATGAAAACTATGGGCCATTTCTCAATATAACAACAAAATAAATTATTTAAAATCCAATTGTCTCTGTGTGAGTGAAGCTGTGAGCGGGTCACTGGTATTTTATATACTCTTTACAGCTTCACAACATAAAATAATTTGATTGTGCAACAGTAATTTTGAAGGTAGACATATATTTTCAGTTCTTGAGATATTGTCGAAATTATCGAATCCATAAAATATTTCAAGTCAGTTGACCCATAACATCCTAAATGAAACTTATTCAGGAAACTATAATAATAAGAAATCTAAATGTCACTTACATTACAGATTATTTTGGCCTTCACTACACATGTATAATTATAGATTCCTCCATAAACACAATCAATATCCCTGTTGCAATTAATACAGGGGTAATTCAGTGATGAGCAATCTGACACATTCTCCTGTTCTACTGGACAGTTCTTTAAGTAATCTTCGTTACTATTAAAATTAAGTATTTTATTGCTGTTATCTTCCTTTATTTTGCTTTGTTTACTTTGAAGGTCCATGTCATTATTAGCTACGAATAAGAACATTAAAATATCGAAAAAAAATCTAAGAAAAAAAAAATTATTAAGTAATTTTATAAATACTCAATAATTATGTAATCCGTTACAATTATTCCCTAGGTAACTTACCTAAGTCAGTAACGTGAATAGTATTAAAAATAACTAAAAGAATTAAAACTAAAGAATCTTTAACAGCAATTCTTAATGGAAAAACTGAGCACATTTTGTTTTACTTGCACCGTTGTTTGCAAAATATCATTCTATTTTTTTATATCAAGTATTAATGTATTTATATATCTTATAATTCCTATTATTACTTTGTTAATTTAGATTTTAGAACAATAAAAGCAGGTACATAAATATTTATATTTTTTCGTCGCTATTGACTTTGACAGCAAATTGAAATTGACATTTATTATTAGTAATTATTCCACAGAAAATAAATAATATTATAATATTATCTGCCTAAAAACTTGACAAATTTAGGTTACCATTTAACTAAAGTGAATAGATTCCCTGGGGTGAAAAGACATAAAACCATGATTTATTTATAGCAATATAAAATCATTTTTGTTGATAAATTTACTATTACTTATTATTATTATTATTTTTTACTTCATTTTATTTAAATTATATATTTTTCTTCATAGTGGCTGGTGAAGTATTCACGTTAAGTCAGGCGAAAATAAAATATTTGAATATTGTCGTCGCTATAATTTTTGTTTCGGTAGTTTTTGAGTACTAGTAAGTATATTTAAACCAAGAAAATTATATATATATATATATATATATATATATATATATATATATATATATATATATGTACATCTTTCTTTCTTCTGCTTTTTGTTTTGGGTTTATCATTATTAGACAATTATTCAATTATTTCACTCTAATCGTTATTGCTGCTGATTTCGTCAAACAGTTGAACAACCGGTGGGCAAGACTTGCGGCTTATTTGTATATATATATATATATATATATATATATATATATATATATATATATATTATAGGCCAACGTGAGCAGTGCGATAGCTTGCGACTGATAACCCAATGTTTGTAGGTTCGATTTATACAGGATTGTTGTAGTTCAATGAGAAGTATAGTATCTCTGTTGGAAATTAATTTATTTTTTATTGTACTTACACGCAATGCAACGCTAAATAGAAACAAAAAATAAATAACCAATCAAATTATATTTATTATAATCAAATTGTACATTTTATAAACAACTATTGAAATCACTTATAGAAAAATGCACAGCACCATGAATAGTATTAATTACAAATTACAATAACAAAACAAACGCACATTAATATTTAGTAAATAAACTTTGTAAATCTATATCATTTCTGGAAATCGTGTCTTCACTGTATTTTATTGTGTTTTCGTCAATGTCTTTCGATATTTCGGTTATAGTAGACAAGTTTGGTACAGCACATGTAATTGGGAATATTTGGTTTAAATTCGCTCCAGTGCTCCTTGATTCATCTCTGATTTGGCCAATATCGAAAGTATTGGTGGTTTCATCTTCAGAAAAAAGATACCATTTTGTATTACGGTTCTGTTGACTTAGTGGGTCATTGGACAGGTCTTCAGTAAAAAGACTATTGGGCGGAGATAAGCTACCTAATGGAGTGTGGAATATAGTAGCTGTTGTAGCGCTTTCATGCCTTAAATTAGTGTCGGAAATATCTGAAAGGAAAAATGATGACTTTTTTATATTCTTACCAAAAAGCATTTAAAAAAAATGAATACATTGTAAGTTCATTGCTTTGATAAGTATTGTTTATATTAATTGTAAATTCAATCTTGATTGGGAATTAAATGTGGACTTTCGATATCGAATTAAGCTAGCTTTTATTATACAAAACTAAAAAAAAAAAAAAAAACTATTAACCTTTACTCATTTGTGTTCCATCTTGGGCGTCAGTACAGTATAATTCTTGGGATAGTGTTTCATAAATGTCAGAGTTATCTGAATACAAGGGAGGGGATGATGAATCGATGGAAATTATAGATTTTTGGTTCTCTATCAGTTCTATACTCGGCTCTAAGCATTCATTGGCATTCAGACATGTTTCCGAGTGATTGTGGATCAAGTCTACACTGTCCTCCGAAATCTGAAGGTGAATAGATTCAGAATCATTAATACCACTATCGATTTGAGAGAAACTTTGTTTTTCTTGTACACGGGAGTCTGCACTTTCATTTGTTTTTTTCTTTGGTTTAGAAATTTTAACTTTAATTACATCTTTCTTTCTTCTGCTTTTTGTTTTCGGTTTATCATTATTAGCTTCAATTATTCCACTCAAATCGTTATTGCTGTTGATTTCGTCAAACAGTTGAACAACCGGTGGGCAAGACTTGCGGCTTATTTGTGAACATGTTTCCATATGTTCTTCCTCAATGCATGGTTCATTTTGAGCAAATTTCAACTTGCGCGTTTTTTGCCGTTTTCGGGGTGTCGAGCTTCGTTTTTTAGTCTTAGTTTTTTTGGGGTCAGTGCTTTGGTTTTCATCTTGCTCCATGTTTTTATTCAAACTAAATCTCTTTTTCCTACCCTTTTTATTACTTTCTAGAATTAGATCCTTGAGTTTATCGTTAATACTATCAGAGGTCGGATCTTCTATATTAACAGTGTTAATTTTATTAAGAAGCGATTCGGAAACAACAGATATTATAGGTGCACTCAAATTATAGTGGTATTCCATTCCATCCTGCACTGTCGAATTTATATTATACTCTTGTTGCATCAACGGCATAGATACATCAACTCCTGTCCTCATTAACTTATTGAGCATGACTTTGTTCGTGCAGTCGTTATCTACCATATCAACATCTTCATTGAAAGAAAAATTATCAATTATACTTTTATTTATCGATATATTTTCAACTATGGATAGAACAGGTGATGTGGGCAACGTCATGTTACTAGACTGACTATCTGTATTTGTTAGAGACATAGTATCTCTTTGTTCAGAACTACTTTTATCATGCAAATCAAATACAATTTTGTTATTTTCGTCTGTCATCATTTGCGTTTCTTGTGAAACTGGATCGATTTCATCAATTTTGTCTAACTTTTGAGTTGAATTTTTGTTTAACGACATATTATTGTTCATTAGAAGTTGATACGATTCAGATTTGTATATATTTGATGATAACGAAGAATTTTCAAAAGTGACAGTTTTCATAGGACCTTGATAGGAATTACTAGAATCATCGTCACTAAGGGATGGGAGGAACGTACTTCGATTTCTAACTCTATATTTAGATCTATAAGTAGGATATGTGTAGCTGAGTCTTTTCTTTTTGCGTATTAATATCCTCAAAGGACTCGGATCCGATTCAATATATCCATGGGTACTATCAACAGAATTGTATGACATGTCCAACGAGGTGTATATTTTGAAGGATGTGGGGCTGTTGAAAGAAATATTTATAAAGCAAAAAGATATGATGCATGCACATGCACTTAAAATGCAGAAGCTAAAGTGCGACAAGACAAAAAGTAAAGCTATAAACTAAACTCAATATGGAAGCAGGTTAACTCTAGTGTACACATGCATAAATAAAATATCTATATTTATATATTATAACAAATATATATTAATAATACATGGACTTAATATACATACATATATATTGTTTAAATAAATATGTTATATTTTATTATATATATAATATAATAAGTGCTTATATGTAATATGATGTTAAATGTGAAAGATGTTAAATAAAAAACATTTGTATCTTAATACATTTATTTTTTATATTACCTGCTCCCATTTGATAAATGGTCGTTACTGTCTAGCTCTTTAACTACTGCTTAAGTGTAGCATAAAAAATACAAAGTTTTTATAAAATATCTATTTTTAAAAGTTTAAAAATAAGTGGAAGAACGCCTTAAAACATACATTACTAGAAAAGTTAATTTTAAAATAGTTTATGTAACTAACAATTTGGGACAAAAACAATTTCTCACGATTTACTTAATTATATTATTTATTAAGAAATATATATCTAAGTTACACTGAGTTATCGATAAAGTAATGCAAAAGCATCATATATATTTATTTATATTTAAACAAATATTAAAGTCAATGTCGAATTAAACAGATGTTAATGATGGATAAAGTTTAAAAAATGGGTTAATTTAAAAAAAGTAAATAAATTAAATGTAAATAATCGGTTTAAATCTATAAATTAAAACCAAAGTAAAATTTCGATTGATTGATATAAAATAAGTCAATTGTGGTATAATACGAAATTAAAATAATCGATAACTTTCAATAGCTTAGTGTAACATGCCTTAATTATTCTGCACAAAAAAATTGCAAACAATATATTTGAAATCTAGCGATTTCATTTTTAATTTTAATATCTGATATGATTAAAAATAAATGCCTACTCAATAACACTAGTGTTGTACTGTTAAAAATTTAAATACTAAAGTTTCAATTATGACTAATGGTACATCACTATGATACCAAGAGATTGTTTTTTTCAAAATGGCCGTTTAAATTTTATAATTAATAATATAGGGAAGGAAGGATTATTCTATTAGGAATTTATTTACATATAAATAAAATGGAAGTGTATGTCGGTGATTTCAAAATATCTGCACTATATCAAATAACTGTATTTACACATTACTAAAACTTTAAAAAAAAAATTTAAAAATGTTTTGGGTCTATCTTTCTGTTTGTCTGGGCTAATCTATATATAGGAGCCACGACCTCAATCTTCCAATAAAAGTATCTTAAAAATCAGTTCAGCCGTCCCAGTGGTTAGCCCGGACAAACGGAAAGACTGACCGACAAACATTTTAAAATCATTTGTTTGTGTCTTAGTATCATGTAAATAACTATATATAGACTAATTTTTATCCCAAAAGTCCGCGTTTACAGAGCGCCAGTAGCTAACTACCCAAATAAATATGAAATAATCAAACATTTTTCTATTACATACAACATGTTTGCCAAGCAAAAAGAAAATAAAATCAATAACTTTATTTAGTAATGAACTATATAGGAAACCAAAAGAACAGGACGATTTAGTTCAAGCCTATAAATCTGGGAACGGTCCTCTAGTTAATCATAAATTAATAGAATTATTATACCCAAAATGAATATAATAATCCTACCTAACCTATTCATTATTTGTGTTTTAAGGTATTCAGTAAAATATTCGAAAATTCTGTGATACAAGTAGACCTTGTATACATGACTAGATTAAATATTGAAAACACAAGAATAGAAAAGAAAAAATATATGGAGTAGTATCATAACAACATAATATTATAGAAACGGTGATATATAGTTAATATAAAATAATTTATTTCTACAAATGGGAACCGAATCCACAAACATACTAATTACAGTCGTTTTTTACTCGTGAGTAGGAAACAATGATTGATATTAAAAACAAAAGGGCATCTTTTACGAAAAAAGTTGTAGTAAAATTAGTTATTATTAAGACACTAAAGAAAGAGGCAATAGTGATGTACCACAACACAGACAATGTTCATTTGCCACAGATAATATAAGAGAACAGATGTCCACTCACTACCTGTTAGATTTTCTTAGTCTTGTGTTTTTCACTTCTTTTCCATTTGATGTTGTTGTATTTTTGTTCGGAGAAGGCAATTTGTACTTAGCTTGACTATCCTCGATTATGTTACTTTGCTTCATTTTATTAGGTGTGTTTTGTCGTGTTTTCGGAGTGCTGTTTTCCTTAACGTTATTATTTTCTGTAAATAAGAATTCACAAAAATATCTTAAAAAAGAAAAAAAACGTGAAAAATATTCTGATAGTATGTTATATTACATTATAATAAAGTAAAAAAGGTGTAATTTAAAAATACATTTTGTTAAACTGAAAACCAAAATAAATAGCATTCCTCGTTTTTAAGTTTTATGGTATACTTCCTTAAAAAATGTTTCATAATGCTGAACAACTTCGGAACATACTCTTAATAAAATAAACTAAAAAGAAATTTATAAATTAATTAATTTATTTATATATGTGAACCTGTTTTTTTAGGCGTCCGCGGCGTTCTTCTTGCAGCAATAGGTTTGTCTTCCTCAACATCTAAATTGAGTTTAGATTTTTTTGCTGGAGTGTTATCAGTTTGATTTGTTTGAGATTTTTTCGGCCTTCCTTTGCTACAGATATATTACATATGAATAAATGTTAGAAAAAAAAATATTGCACACAAAAATAAATATACAGTGTTTTTGTCAGCACCACTTTAATTGAAACCACAGTTTTAACTACTCTATAAAAGTCTTATACAACTTTTTTTTCCCAAATATGTAAATGATTTTTTCAAACAAAATAAATAACGATTTCAATATGTCAAGAACGACGCACGCAGAACATAAACCTATCAAAGGGAAACTGCAGCATACGACTTATTCCGAAATCGAGTCTTAGGTATTGGCGGCAAAGTTCAAAGTTGTTTAACCTTTAGTAGTGTTTTTGTAGTAGTATATGTTTACGTTATTGATACCTCTGCGTCACACTTAAACATTCAAATAAAGGAATATTTGGATGTCCGAATGCATGTAGAAAATAAAATATATTTATATAAACACTTGTATTACCGTTTCGTAACATTTTCTTCCGATTTTGTGACACTTTCATCGGACTTAGTGATATCTCTGACGTCAGGAAGATTTTCGTTTGACGTTGGTGCCTTCTCTACGGATTGGACCTCCTTTTCTATTTGTTCAATCTCTTTGAAAATTTCGCTCTCCAATTTGTTAACTCTTTCACGTACATCTAAAAATAGTTTTCATTTAGGCATTGACTTTCACTATTACAAGGAGAAAAGTTAGGTATTGAAGGCCTCTACTATTGTGGTAGCGAGCACAATTTCACTCGCTTCAAATTTCATTCATTCTTAGTTTCCACAACATGCGATCAACTCTATGTGATGTAATAGCTGACAGGAATACAATAGGAAAATATATAATATGACTACCTGTACTAATGACGGTAATGTGTTTTAATTTATTTCTAGGGAATATTTATATGAAAAGATAATTTTATTTGTTCAAAATATATAAATATAAGCACTTAAGAATACCTTGTTCATTAACAATTGCAGATGAAGACTTAATACTAGACACTTCAGACACAGATTCTCTTATGGGGCTCGGCCTTTGTCCACGAGGCTCAGGTTCCTTTTGCAGTAATTGCAGTACTTGGGCTAATACCGGGTTTACGTGGGACCAGTGGCCTTCAAGCTGCACTTCCTGGAATGAGAGAGAAATGGGGTAAATTTATTGCATACAATAAAATATAAAAAAAAAATGTTTTGTAGTTATTGACGCCCACTAATATCATTAGAAAAATTATCACAAAAATCCAGATATTATTATACTATTTTTATATGTACAATATACACATATGATAAAATTGTATACATGTGTAGTATGTATGTGTAGTAATCGACCGACCCACAATCGTCGGACGCTTGTGCCCCTGCGCTACGACGGCCTCGCTCGCTATTCAAATTTAAAAACTTAGTATGTACAAATTATATAAGTACATATATATGTTATTCATAATTGAAAAAAAAAAAGATTTATCAAAATAGATTATTAATTAATTAAATATAAGTATTTAAAATTATTTGATTATATTTGCCTCATTATTTTTGGTGAATTTCACTTTGACAGTCTTGTCCTCTGCACCTGCTTCTACTTTATTCACTTGTGCTGCTTTGACTGGTACAACCATATTGTCTGTAAAAAGTATTAAAAAAATATTAGTAGAATAGATAATAATATTTTAGTGGGTAAAAAAGTAAAATTTTCATGAAAGCATGGAAAAGAACATGTCACTTGTAAATAGTTTTCAAAAGATAAGTATGAAGAATTTGAAGAACTGTGTATTATACTATTTAATTTGGCGCAGATATTAAAACATAGTCTATAAATGTACGTAAAAAGTAAAATTATAGGGATTTAAATTATAAAATAAAATTTTAATTAGTGTAAACATAAAAATATATATACCTGAAGCGATTATCTCTGATTCTCTTTTGATGGGACTCGAAATGTAATCTGTGCGACTGAACAAAAAAAATTGTTTATATTTCCAAAATAAATAACTTTTTTACAATTATATTAATAACACTCGCATATCTTTAATCGCAAGCTTTATTATCTTCGGAAGTAGTTTATGTATACCTACACGTATTATCATCATTTACTTATTTATTTATTTTTATTCCTACTTGTATATATATTTAATGTTTATATGTATTTTATATATATAGTTATGTATCTATAATTGTATAAATATGATATGTATTGTATGTATATGTTTTATATATTTATATATATATTAATTAAGTTTATTCACGTCGCTTTACACCACATAATGCCCTCACTTTTAGATGTATCTTATCCCCAGATTGGTTGCCTGGAAGAGATCACTTGTAGTGATAAGGCGCCTTTGTGCATATTATAACTCTAATTTAATGTAATCAATCCTGTTAAAGTGTGCAATAAAGACTTTTTATCTTATCTTATAACACTCACACTGATGTCGATGGCACTTCTGGAGTCCTTTCTTTTCGATCATTCTTATCTTTTACTTGGTTCAATAATCTGCAATATATTTTTAATACAATTCCAAATTGTAGTAAAATTTTAAGTAACACATAATTAAAAATAAACTAGAATAAAAAAAAAAGATAAAGTTACTTTGTGAGTTCAGCTGTCCTTTTCTTTTCTTCAACATATTTCAGTTTCCAGTATGATTCCTCCGAATCAACTTCATCTGAGAACCAAAAGATTCAATTACACATTTCATGATTACAATTTAGTAAAAAAATAAATAACAACAGCTTCACAATTAATCCCGTACACCACAGTGTAGGCAGAGGAAACCTTTGTTAGGGAACTCTGTTCCCCCTTTGGGAGAGTTCTGAAGGCATTGCTTGTTGACTGGCGGGACTGAGAGTGAAGAAATGGAAATATAAATTTAAATAAATATTTTCGTCGATTGCGACAAGGCTGGCCTCGTTAAGATTAATATTGTATATATATGGGCAATTCTAAGAAGATAAAATATGTTCTCAATAATAAAGTGTAAAAGTATCATCATTTTTACTTCTATCACCCAAAGTTTTTATATTGGATTGGGCTGAGTTTATTTAAATATCTATAGAACCATTAATAATTATAATGAAATGCCGCAAATCTGAAGCCACTTTGAATCATTCAAAATTCAATTTTAAAATTTTGTCCATGTTGCTTCAAGGAATAAAATTTTTTTTAAATTCAACATGACGCTCAAAGAAAAAAATAGGATCAATAAATTAAAACATACCGTCTGGTTTAAATGATACATAGTTTTTAATGATTTTTCCATCTTTCACGACGGGGTATATCTTTTTTCCGTACATAACGAATAGTCCCCCTTCTTCCTCTAGTGACAAGACGCGTGCCGATTTAGGTTTTCTGAAATAATTAAATATTGAAATTTTCGTTTTATTGTGAGTACTCCACACTTTCTTGTTGAGAAAATCAATCCGAATTGTTATTACGGAAAAATAATTGGCTCAAAGTGGAGATCACTACGATCTCCAATTTGTCTTAAAACTAGTTAATCTCTGCCTTACCCTGCTAATTACAGCAGGAAGCAGGAAAAGTAACAAGAGAAGTGATATATTTTCTTACATTAATAACTGTTTGCAAGTAAGTAACTTTAAATTGTTATTTTTTAAATAAATGGGGAAATAGTTTAAAACTCAATTTATTTTTGAAAAGTGTAAAGCGGAGTGTATACTCCGCATTACAATTGACATGAAAAACTTAAAAAAAATACTAACAAATATTTTCTTGTTTGCTGGTTCTTTCGTCCACGAGGCGGCGATACGTACTCGGAGCCGGTGTCCGAAGTCCATTCACTTGTATCTGTGCTTACGTTACTGTAAAAAAAAATTGTGACATTAAATGATTTACATATATTTTTTTAATAACTACTGACGACCCGTGTGTGCCAGTTGCATCACCGGTATTGTTTCCGCAGTCTTTATTCAATGCTTGCGATACTATTAATGTTAAGCACGCAAGATCTCAATGCTTGCGGAATTACGTATAAATAAAACATTACATATGTTTATAAAAAAATATATTAATCAATCAATATAAATAAACATTTATTTATATTGCGATTGTCAATTTACAAACAATCAAATTATGTAATTTATTTATCAAACAAATACTAAAAAGAAAATATTGTCTAATACAAAAAGAAACTACTAAATGAAAATATAAATCAATAATTTTTTTAATTCAATATTGACAATGTCATCATCAAATGATGACTATACTTTCTTAGTTTAGTATTTTGGGTACAACCTCCTTCGTGTTTTCTCCACACAACGTGACATCGACGAAGTGCTCTACTGGCACGCTCGGAACGCCATAATCAAAGAACCATACCAGTCTTTTTGGTAGGCAGTAGCACTTAACATATTGTAACTCTATCAAAGTATAAACACGTCTAATACAGCAGCAAATTTTTTATACAGCCATTTAAATGTGCATACATTCATATATATGTTTTCTAATTTCTTACATTAAAAGTTGCAATAATTTTGTGGAAGTTACCATAAAAAGTTTCACTTTAAATTGTTATTACAATCTATGTGTGTGTGTTTAAACTCAATGCTGCGTTTGCCTCGAAACCAGAAGGAAGAAATGAAAATATTAAATATTTCTCATTTCGTCGGGTGGGACTCGAACCCACCACCTGTCGTGATTACAGCCCAACGCTTGTGCCTGTTATCGCGACAATTTTTATGGTAGCTACTGACCTCTATAAAAAATATTTTTTCAAAGATCAATTTAATTTATTAGTTTATAGAAAAAAATAGGCCAACACTCACTGTGACTTACGACGAACTGTTGCATGCTTTCGATAACTGTTTGTTCTTCTGCGATTTTTAGTGACTCCACCTAGAAAAAGTGTTAAAAATTATCTAATATTCGGTTAAAACGAAATGTTTCATAAAAATTTTATAAGTCGGTAAGATAAATTAAATATGTTTTGTGTTCCAAATTAATATTTTCTAGGACAATGGTGTAAATTTTGCCGTTTTACACTTCAAATTCATCGTTTTACAAAGGTTTCTGTTGTTATAAATCATTTCTTAAATTGATATTTTTATATAGGAAATGAATGAAAGAAAAATCCATTTGAAATTTAGATGTCTACTACTGAAATAATAATTCGAAAATAAATTTTATATTATTATAAAATAAATTTGTTAAAAAAATTGCCTAAATAGTCCTCAAATTGCATATTAGTTGATGATATGCATAGTAATCGATTTTTAAGAGTAGACCCCACGATTATTTAAAAAATAAAATAAATAAGTAATTATTCTAGTTTAAGAAAATACAGTATTGGGTTCCGCTAATCATTCATGGAAAAATAAGTAGGGGCGATATTTACATCTCTGTAACCGAAACTATCAAATATCTGAAATAAATTGAAGGGAAGAGTCAAATAATCTCGGATATGGACAATAACGTTTTTTAGCTTCACACAGTATCCTGTACATAGCAAGGTAGGCAGAAAAAAACCGGGAACCTAGTCTTTAAAACACTTAATTTCTATTAAAATACTTCCATTCTTATCTTTCCGGTAAGTTCTAAAGGCATTAGATATTACCATAGCGAAGAAGTTAAAATGTTAAATATTTCATTTTCTCAAGTGGGAATCAACTTCATGCCCCTGCGCCACGACTGATCTCTAGTCTAGATGAAATTTACTATAAATAATTATTATTTAAGCTTAGCCAAGCCGACATTTAGCACTTAGTATGATGTAGCGATTAGTATAGAGAAGTTTAAAGATTATGATAAAGTGTGTATTGCACACTTGAAATGATACATTAGTTTTTAGTCATACTATGTACACAAAAAAAATTACAAAAGCACCAAAGCACTAAAAGTGATTTGTTCAAGTGAAGATCGTCCAATCTAAATTCCAGAACAATATAGGTAGCTTAAAGGGCATATACAAATAAAATGTATATTTAATATTAATGCTTATTACCGATCAATAACCTTCAAACTTTGTGAATAAATCCAAAATGCACATTCTTCTTTTACAATAAAATATATATAACTTACCACTTGCAAATCCAAACATATTTGCTAGAGCGCGATCTCTCTGCTGACGAACTCTGTCCGACACTCGTTTGGTCGTCGCTGGTGGTTTATCCGAATCACTAACAGATTCGGAATTAGATTTCAATACCACTACTTCATTAACGTCTGAGCTTACTGTTACATTTTTAGTGACTTTGGTGTTTGCTTTTCCATTTGAATCTGTATTAATTTTATTTTTGTCTAGAACATCTTCTGCATCTGTGTTATCGGAGTCTGTGTATTTTTTGTTTGAAAATTGCTCTTCATACAAACTAACGCTCTTCAAACATGGATTCTCAAGTTCTCGTGTATTTTCCTCGATACTTTGAGAGGTCCCTGCTAAGTTCACTTCTTCGTCCACACACATATTTTGATTTTTACTCTCTTCTTGATTATCATTTTCGGTATTTTGCTGCGATTCCTCAACAAAATTCTCTGTTACATTAAGTTTAAGTTTCTTTAGGTCAATCTTTTTATTTTTTTTCTTAAGAGTCTCAACATCTGTATTAGTTTTCTTTTCACTGTCTATTAATCTTTTCTTGCTGGTGGTATGGTTTTCCTGAGAATTCGCTCTTCTTTTACCTCGTTTGGAGGCAACCTCTAAAGTTGCTAATGCTTTGTCTGAAAGCTTTGTGTTACTATCTTTGTCATTCAGGGCTTCCTGGTTGCCAGGTAAAAAGGTATCAGTAGTGGAGTTAGAAATATTTTCATTAGATTTACTCTGACTGTTAACATTATCTGTCGTATTGTTTGTTTTTTCAAGTGTGATAGCTTCTTTATTAGGAGGGATATCACTATCAAGTAATATAGACGTTTCACCATTATTATCCTTATCTGTGGTTTGTTCATTTGTCGGTTCTGGGAATTCAGTTTGATTTTTGTCAGAAGTTTCATTAGTAATTGTTTCTTTGTTTCCTGCGTTTTTCTCTTCATCAGAACCTTCCAGTACTACGATTAACTCCTCATTGCTTTGTATTACGTCCAATTCGGGTGCCTCTACTATTTGCATCTTAGGCTCATCATTGGAGCCATCACCATCACTTGTATAGTCCTCAATTACTTGAAGCATTGGCGTCAATGGTTCTGAATAAGTTATCAATTCTCTAAGAGTCTTAGTTTGACCTTGACCTTTATCTTGTTTATCTTCTGTATCTTCATAGTTTTCTAAAACTACTGTTTCTGTGGAATCTCTTATATCTGTTTCTTTATTTTCCTCACCTGTTTTGTTGTCATGGGTGTCAGTTTCTTCACAATTTTTTTGATTTTCTCCTGTAAGATTTATTGATTATACGAAGAATAAAAATGCAAATAATAACAAGAGAAACATTATAGCTTACCATCTGTATTTGAGTCCCGACTGACTGATCTAATCTCCAATCTGTTATTAATCCTTGCTTCTACATCATATCTATACAAAAAATATTATTATTTGCATTGTGATATAGATCATTATTACAAAAGGGTTCATTCATTTTTTTACTTATTGTATCCTGCATATTAGTAGGGCAGGTACAATGTACTAGAGTTAATAAACTCCATCCCTCATTTTCAGTGCAATTTTTAAGTAGTGGTGGAACCCAACACCGTTATCTGTCATGTTACTTGAGAGAAGAAACTGAAAATAAATCGTTCCCCCAGTGTACAAATTCAACAGATAATTGTCACATTTGCAGTTAGGCACCACAAAGGCATTGACGCAGAAAGGCTAACAAATTTTTGTATAATGATTTCTTACCCTTGTTTGAAGCTAGTTATTTGTTGTGTGGACAGTTTATAATATGGATTACTGATATCAGGTAATATTCTTTTGATGAAGGTCTCTTTCAGGCTCTGCCAGGTCCTATTTGTTACCTAAAATTAATTTAAATAATAATAATAAGAGGCCTTCAATGGCATAGGGGCATTAGTCACATTTAAAATCATACAATTATGATTGTAAATGTGACTGATTAGTCACATTTACAATCATAAGATTGTTATTTTGATACAATCATAATTGTATGATAATAAGTTCTTTGATTTTCACGATTATTACACATTTTAAATAAAACTATTTTAACCGGATTAATCGCGTATATTTAGTTTTGTTGTACATTTTTGGAAACCAGACGTTTCGAACACTTTGCAGTAGTCCGTGGTCACGGGTAGACTACCCGTTTAAAAATAATTGTATGATTTTAAATATTTTCATGTCTTTGCTCTTGTGTCTTTTGTGTGTGTGTGGCGTCGAGTTACGCCACTTAACAGTCAATGCCTCCAGAATTTGGCAGAAAATGTAGAACGGAATGTCTTAGCACTAGGTTCCCTCTGCCTACCCTGCTGTGTGCGGATACAGCGTGACACTGTTAAACAAAACTACTTAGCTTCACACTTTTTTTCTAACGGGGTAGTCACATAGAACAGAGCGGAGCAGAGAGGTTTTCAAAGGTCAACCCAGGTCTATCCCTATCTCCCTCACCACTCACTTTTCTTTCAATTTCTACTCTTTCTATTTTTACCACTCGCTTTTCTTTTTCATTTCAATTAATCTAATTAAATAAAATTAATATACTTTAAGCTAAATATGAAGACCAACATACATAATATTAATTGTGTTATTAAACTCTTTGTTCAATAACTATTCCAAAAAGTTTCCCCTTAACACTTTCACTGCTGCTTAAAGTAAATAACAATATTAAAAAACAAACCTTTGAATTTTGTAAATCTATCCACATCTTTCTTCCTTTGATTTCTTGATAAGCTTTGTGCTCAGCTAAATAATCTACTATAGTTTTCATTTCCCTCATTGTATATGCTTTTCTGTAAAAACTAAATAACTTACAGAAGTTTCAAGTTTTATTTGTATTATTATAATAGCACTAAATAAAATTGTTAAATAATTTAAATATAAAAAATCATTATAAGTCATGGAGGTATATAGAAAATATGAAGACACAAACACTTATTTCCTCTTTTACTTATTAATCATTCTATATTTTAGTTTTTCCTATGTTTACTTACACTTTTATCACACTAAATAGAGAAACTATTGACTTTTTGGCTATCAATATTATAAGTTGACAAACTTACCCCGACATTTTGGAGGGCAAATTTTGCCACCGCTTATTTTGATACCGCCCGAATAAAAGTAATATCGTAGTTTAACCTAATCTCAATATAAAATTTAGTGACATTAAACACTAAAGCATAAATTGGACTATATTTCTTAATTAATTTTCAATATATAATTCATAGTTTTAAAATAAAAAAACATAGCGTACAAAACTACAACCGGCTTGCTTTCAAGTTACAACAACGTTGACAAGGCCTTTCACACTTCATGACTTCACAGATTAACTATTTTATATTAATTGTTTTATAATATACTTTGTTTTATATTTACTTACCGTAACTGACACAACAAAATAAAAATGTTAGATAAAAAGAAATAAAGTCGCTGGTATAAATGTTAGGATATTTATTTGGATTATCGAAATATTTTTAAAAAGGAACTCCTACTAAGGGATTTTGAAAAATTTTAACCCTAAAGGGATGGGGTTGAAAATTTGTATGTTTTTTTTTAAAACATCAGATTTTTTTTAAATTTGAAATTTAGACTTTAAAATATTTCATTGAACACGTGTTTCATGTTTTTTTTAAATTCACCCCCTAAGGGTCAAAGTAAGGGGCTATAAGTTTATATGGAAAAAGCTTTAATCTACAAATTTTTATAAAAAAAATAATTCAGACTGATAAAAATATTTTATTGAACGCAAATAAGCAGGCGTAGCTGCGCGCGACCGCTAGTATAATATAATAATTTCAACATAATAATATTCAATAAATGCAAGCTTAATATTTATTTCATACAAACAATCATTATCTTTATTTATTTCATACAATTCATAAAAAAAACAATTATAACAACATAATATATCAAATATGAATATAAATGTTTGTTAATCAACTGAATATATTTAATAATTTAAACTAGTTTTGGCTTTGAGATCTTCCACTTTTTCTGCCCATAACGGGACTTCCACCCATTTGTCTTAGTAGTCCCCTTAGGCCGCGAGCTTCTCTTATGCCACTTTCAAACTGTTCTGAAGGTATAGCAGAAAAATCATCCATTAATGGTAATGGCCCACTTAGGCGTTCTGAATATTGTGCAAGTCGAGACTGATGTCCAATAGGAGATGTCTTTTCTGTTGGTTGTTGAGACTGATGGCAGAAATAAAATGTGATTAATAATATGTATGTTAATTCTCTGTAATAACAGATATCCTAAAATATGTATAAATTAATTATATATACATATTTTAAGCTATATCTCTCATATAGCAAAGTAATGACATAGAATCCACTGTGAGAACATTCTATTCCTATACTTTCCTTGCCTTATTTTTGTGACATTGCAAGTTAAGTCACAAAACTGTACACTGTGCTGTCTTTTTATCAAGACCAAGAAATGAAAATAATTTAAGGGTCGATTCCCACTCGATTCACACACACAACCATCCAAATTTAGGTTCATATTATCTAATGAAACCAGTCCCACAACTTTTGTGCCTTTTATTAATACAATGTGTTATTCTTATCAAACACCAGTACTATTAATAAAAGTAATTTTGAAAAAATTATTAAACTTACTTTGATTTTTAATGAAGCAATTTCATTCTGCAGCTGCTTGATTAGGGCAGCATCACTTTCATAGTTTATCAGTGTTGGTTGCGGCATACATTGAAACACTGTAGCTAGTAAATTATGAAGTGAAACTAGAACACTGTCCTGCCAAGCTTTGGTAAAATAGAGACTGAATGAAGGATTTTCTTCAGGTTTTTGTATATAGGGCAGCACTAGAAATCAGAATATTACATAAAAATTAATAATTAAATTTGCTTATTACATCAATTATTGTGTTTAGAATCATCCTTACTAAACCAATCCTTCCATTCGTTTTGGCCTTGTAATTCTGGCATTAACTTATAAAAGAATTCAGTTAATTTCTCATTTCTTGTGGAACCAGTGGATTGGGAGGCTGTTACAAAATATAATTTGTATAAGCTGTACTCTATTTTCCGTACGGCTGAAAAGAGATCATTGCATTTAAAAATATTTATAATTTGTGAGCAATGAAATCATGATCAAAGAAAAAAAAAACAATTTATATTACCAGGTTGTACATGAATTTCCAATTTAGAAAAAATAAGACTATCTAAATGGGACCAGTATTCTTTTAATCCACTCAAATCAGAAACATTTATATAGTGTACAATTTGTTCGACGATTTTATCAACTCTAAAACCTTTATCCTTATCAGACTTTAAATCATTATCAAAGGCTTTTACAGTAGTACTGAATCCTCTAAACAGTAAATACTCACGAACCAATTCATCAACTAATTGGATGTGAGCCATAATTTTTTTATTCGTCTTGATTATCACTGGTTAGAAAATTGTCTTTTAAACTTTATTGTAACTCATAAAGTTCATGATACGAAAAAAATCTTTTAAATTACACAAAATTAGTAATTATATGACAGAGATGAATATACAAATTAAGATTTAATAAGCAATAATACAATTATACTTAAATAACGATTGTTTCTTTGTTTTTAAAGAATACTATATCTCTTTGATTGTTGTTTTGTTGATAATTGTTGTTGCATGTTGAAGTGTCAAATTATTTATTTCAGATTATTTATATGAATTTCGTTTATTCTGTCCAGAAATATATAAGATTATGCAGCCTTATTGTTCAAATTGTATTTGAAAAATATATTAGGAAATGAAAACAATATCTTAGAATTGATATTTTTAATTTAACATAATGAAAATGGAATAATATTTATAAAATAGCAGTTTCTTTGCATCGGTCTTTTAAAATAATTCTCACAATTTAAAGAAGTAAAGATTTTTTTGGATAAAAACTTATCTTTAATTATGTTTCTAGAAATTATGAAATTTGAATTATACTATTATAACTTAATTCAATTACTTGAATAAATATACTATTATAATTTCTAGACGTTCGTGTGACGGCCTCGACCATTAAAAAATCTATATGTCAAATTGTCAATCGAAATTGCCTTTAATCAGCTGTCGATTTTTATTATTGGCCAATTTTTAAAATTAAAACTACTTATAAAATGTGTCTTAAATGGCGTGAAATTTGATTTAATTTTAAATTAAACCAGCATCGTGGTAGTGTTGGGGGGTGGTTTGTGCGGATGGCGAGCGCGAGGAGCAAGTGGTGCAAGTGACCGCGGCGGGCGCGGCTCTCCTGGGCCCCCAATAGCGCAGGCATGCAGTGGCATGGCGGAGGCTGCGGGCACGTCGCGTGGCCTCCGCGTCTACAAAATTGTAGTCCTCGGCGACGGGGGTGTGGGGAAGTCCGCGGTCACATTGCAATTCGTTAGTCACAGCTTTCTGGACTATCATGATCCTACAATAGGTATGCTATGCTATTTAACTCTTTCGTGTACTTTAGTACTATTTATTACAATAAATATTATTAGCTTATTTTTTAACTGTATATTCCTATCATAGTCAATTATTTTTCTGTATTTTACTATATAAATAAAGTTTTAAGTTATTATTATGTCAAATATATATTTTCGTTATGAAATAGAGAGTAAAAAAATAAATTATTGAAGAGTCAAAACACTTTTACAGAGGATTCATATCAGCAACAAGCTGTGATTGATGGGGAGCCAGCATTATTAGATATCTTGGACACAGCAGGACAGGTAATAAAATTAGTTGTATAAAGATTTTTTTAAAGAAACATTTATAAAAATGTATTATTTTGTTATATATACTTAAAGGTAGATTGAATGTAGCATTTCTTTCATTCATCATGTAGATGGAGCAATAGCACAATCCAAGCTCTTAAATCTTTATCTTAAAAATTATCTTGATTTCCTGCATTTTTCTTCTAAGTTTGTTCTATTACATATTCTTTATTTCTTTGTGTAATAATTTTATTGATAAACAAATAAAAAGTTTGCATTGTGCAAGTTCTTTTACTATCACAGATTATAATATTAAATGGCAAATATAGTAAAAGTAGTATTCCATTTTATTATTTCTGTTTATATAGAGCCAGTGTTAATATAAAAAACCTTTTTAAATTTATTGTATGAGTTCTATTTTAACAGGTTATTTAGTAATGTTTTTGAACCCATCATGGTCCTACATCCATCCATTGTGTATAACACTTATACAGGGAATTAATGGTGTTATTTTTGCAGCAGTATTGAGTTAACATAATATTTTGAGATACTGTTTGTGCCTGGTGGAAAGTAGAACTTACAACTACAAGACACACTTTGAAATTAATTAAGTGAAGCTAAAAAAATATGTTGGATAGGTATAAAGGAGCTAATATAAATTTTCTATATTAGATGCTTAAAAAAATCTACTTTCTTTTTCTCCACTATGACATGTTTTTTTGAAATTTGTGTATGTTGTTTAAACATCTAAAATTTCACCACAATGCACTGGAGGTGTGTTATTGCAATATATAAAAATATATTTTATTGTTTCTATGTTGGCTTTTGATATGTTTGTTCACTAAAATGGACTATTAAGGCCTCACCTATGATAAATCTTGCGGGCTTTCCTGCAACACTGTTTACCAGAATAGAGGCGATCATGTGGAGTTTTTATTTTTGGGTCCCTGGTGCAACTAAAAGTGAATTTACTCCTGAGATCCTCGGCTGTCTCAGTTGTTGTAGTTGCTATCAAATCACTGTCGGGTCAAAATTGTTGACTTTCCACAGCCAGATGCTGGTTGGATTGTTGGAGGTTTGAATCGCGAGCAATGTTTTTTGTATCTTTTGTTAGAGTGTGACATTGGGTTCCATCACCTCAAATACAATGTATTGTAATTGGACAGAAATAGGGGAATTTGAAAAAAAAGACTATAAATATCTTTTAGGAAAACTGACAGTTTTAGCATTCAGTTTATTTTACATTTTAAACTACTTTAACACTTTCATAGAATAGAAATTTGTCTAGAATAGAAGTTTGGAATGTCTTAACATTAGGTGTCCTCTACGCCTAATGTTAAGACATTCCATTTCCCACATTCCAAGCAATTTTAGAGACACAGCATATCATGTAGAATTCAACAGTGCATTTGGTACCAGAGCGGAAAAATAAACTAATTCAAATATAATTCCTGGTCCATTTATTAATTATTATTAATTATTAATAGCCAAAGATTGTGGAATCGATTCTACAATCTTTGGCTAATAATAATGTCCTACTGCGCCACGACAGCCGAGATCAAAAGATAAATTATATCTGCATCAACAGGTGGAGTTTACAGCAATGCGAGAACAATACATGAGGTGTGGGGAGGGATTCATGTTGTGCTATTCAGTGACGGACAGACGGTCGTTCCGCGCCGCGGCCGAATACAAACGATTGCTCGCGCAAGCTCGACCATCCGAGCGGCTGCCTTTGGTCCTTGTTGGTAACAAGTTGGATTTAGCACCTAGGTTTAGACAGGTACGGTGTTTTTTTTACTAGTGTTTTGATCTTTATTCTTGTTACATTTAATATTCAATAGTAGTAAAAATAGCCTTTATATTTAATTTTCGAAAAACGAATATGTCTATTTTAGCGCACAGCAATGTTTTATACAACTCGAGAGAGGCCAGTCGTGGCGCAGTGGTACAAAGTGTGACTGTAAAACCGACTGGTTGTGGGTTCGATCCCCACTCGAGGAGATAAAATATTTACTTAAATTTATATTTTCATTTCTTCGCTCTGATGTCGAGGCAAAGCGCGGCGTTGAGTTCTGCCACCCAACACGCAATGCCTCCAAAATTAGGCAGAAAGTGGGGAACGGAGTATCTTAATACTAGGTTGCCTCTGCCTACCCTGCTGTGTGCGGGATATAGCGTGAAGCTAATTTAATTTAATTTTTAATTTTAATTGAAATGCTGTAGGTAACAACAGAAGAAGGCAAAGCGCTCGCGACGCAACTAGGGTGCCCGTTCTATGAAACTTCTGCGGCGCTACGCCACTTCGTAGACGACGCCTTCCACGGACTCGTGAGGGAGATACGTCGGCTTGAACGTCAGCGACAGGTGAACTTTTTATTAATGTTTACATTACATTAGTAGGAAAAGCCAATCGTGATGTAGGGGCAGGAGGGTGAAATATTAAATATTTTTATTTCTTCGCTCCGGTGACGAGGCAAAGCTCGGCGTTGAGTTCCACACAACACACAAAGCGTCTAAGCGCGGAAAGTGTAAGTGCAGTGTTTTAACACTAGCTACGTAATGCAATTGTAAATAATATATTTTTTTGTCCTACAGTCATCCCTCCTGGGCACGGGCATAGTGTCCGGGGGCGGGCGGCGGCGCTGGCGGCGTCTACGCAGCATCTTCGCCCTCGTGTTCCGCCGACGACGACGACAACCCACTTGATCTAAGTATTCTGCCCAACCCTACAACACCTGTTCTAAATCTCTATGATGCTATTTATCATGTCTGAAGTGAAGGTAAATATTGAAATGATAACGCCATCAACTTGATCTGAAGTATTTTTTTACCTTACGCCTATTATTTATCTATATTCTAACCTAAACCTAAATAAAATTCCGTTTTTATGGCAGGAGTTACGGTAAATATTGAGGCAACGACTCCATCTACCATCTTGACCTAAGTATTTTACCCTATAATGCCTATTTACCTAAATAATCCTATTAGTATGTTTCAGAAAAGGTAAATGACGAGTGTTTGAATTTTATGGTTTTTTTTTTAATTTTGTTTTTTGAAGCCATCGCTTGGTAAATTAGTCTATCTCATACTTTGTTTTAAGTTTTATGTTCAAACTTGGTTTTGAGTTTTTTTATAAATAATAGTAATGTAACAGAAATAAAGAAACAAAATTGGAAATGAAAACGTAAGTAAATTTACAATAATACTTACATAAGCGAATTTATTTTTAATTGTTATAATATTATTTTATATTACAAAGAGAGATTGATAAATTTATTTATCTATGTACGTAGTTTAGGGTCAGGTGCCTAATTTTCCACTACCTCAAATCAATGCTAAATTATTTAGTAAGTTGTGTTCCATGTGAAGCTGTAGCCATATTTATAGCTATTATGTATAAATTATTAATTAGTTTAAGGTACGTTGGGGGTAAGATCGCTGATGTGTCAAGATCGTATAGATCAAATTAAGGGCTGATGGGACCATTTTTTTAACGTTAGTTACTCATCGCCAAGTCACCATGCAATAAAAAAAAACTTTAAAAAAAATATATAGAAAAAATTACGTAGTGAGGCTTAAACCCGCTGCTCTTGGAAACTGTTCAAGCGTTCTCACCAACTAAGCTATATGTTCGCATGTTTATACGTTCAGCTACATATTGGTCAGAACGCTTGATCGGTTTCCAAGAGGCGCGGTTTGAAATCCCGTTTCGTTAAAATTTTATATGTTTTCTAAAACGTATACTTCTTTTCTAAGTGTGGAATAACACTTTAAAAAATATTAAAAAATAATGCCTAATTAAAAAGCGGGTATTTTTTCTATACGGTCTGGACCTTTTAGCTTTCTTACCCGAACATACTCTATATCTTCTTGTTGTATATTACTTCCTCATATCCAGATATCGAAAAAAATATTTACCTATATGCATTTCTACCTCTTTTGTACTATTAAATCGTTCAATTGACGTTCCTGCGTAAAAGCCATTTTATAGTTAAATCACGTACTCGTATATATATATATATAATGTGTTTTTTATCGGTCGACTATCATCGTCTTGTGTAGCCAAATTTTGTAGTTTATTATAGAAAAAATATATTATTCATTCAAATTTGGGAACCTAATTAACAAACTTATTTCGTAAAATTTGGACCCATTGTAGGCCTAATTCTATTTAGCAACGTATATTTTATCTGTGTACTTAATTTATTAATATCAAATAAACGTGACGTTACAGTTGACACGTTCAGGGCTTAAACGAAATTATATTTAAACAAATATAATCCAATATCATTGTGAATTGTATTATATTATAATATGAACAAAAATCCTTTAAATAGAACAATACTTCTATTCTTAGGTTTAAATAAAATCTGATATATTTTTCCCTTTTCATTATTTGTAATCTTAAAATCTTACAGTTCTCCTTATTTTAATCTAGATTTCTTCCTAATACGGAGAAAAAAAAAACTACCCAAAGCCTAATAAACTGGCCTCATGTAAAAAATGTCTTCCGCAAAGGAATCCGATAAAGCAATAATAATATAGTGTATTGTTTGACATTAAAATATAATTGTCGTAAAAAAATCTTTAAATACATTGTATAGATTATATTTACAGTATGCATAAAAGGGAATTCAAATGGTGAGAGATGTTTATTTAAATAATAATTAAATTAATTAAGAAATTATAAACCCCATTTCGTGATTTTGCGATCTAAATGTTTAATATTATACGAACGGCACGTTTATGTGATCGTTTTAGCGGTCGGACTTGGCTTGAGCAGCCAATATGGTGTTGGTGTAAAAGAGTGAGCCAGGTTAATAAATGTTAGAAATTAGTCGTGGCAATCTGTTGGTATTTGGCAAAGGAAAAATGATATATTTATTGTCATTTACAAATGTAGAATAAAAAAAATGAGAGCAAATTTTGAGTAATTAGGGATGTTGACATTCGTTTTAATAATTATTTTATTGTGATTAAAGACCAAACGATTTAAAGATGAGTAAAATCCGCATAACGTTTGAAGACCACCAGCACTTGTAAAAACAATATAAATCGGGAACTAATAAGATGTAAAAAATAAATTATCAGCAAATCAGCCGAAATAAAGTAGTTATAATATATATAGTTTTGGTAACTCGTTAAAACATTTTAATCATTTATTTCTTTGTTTATATTCACGTCAACATCCTTCTGGAATATAAATGGGAATTGTACTGTATTATTATAGTAAAAAAAACTTAGACCATTTGAATTTTCTAGGATACAGTTTAAAGTTACTTTAGTAGCGTTGCATTATAGTGATCTAGTGTTGTACCCCGAATCCGTGTAGTGGAAATAAAGTTAGTAATATTGATATAGGATTTTACATTTATTAAAATTTATCAAAGAAATGTAGGCAACTAAACGAAAAAACGAGAGGGTCAGTTATTATTAACATTGTTAATATATAAAATAATCTAATACATATAGTGTCAAATCCTCAGGATGAATTGGAAATTTTACTGCTATTTTTTTACCTACTTTATCCAAATAAATGGGTACAGTAGTTATGCACCAATATAATGTAATTTGTCGAACTTTCAGAAAATATTTTGTCTTTAGACAACAATATTATTATGATTAACGTCGGCAAATACTAAATATATAAGAATTGAAACAATTAAAATTATTAATTGAACCAAAAAATCCAAATACTTAAATATATGGTAATACAATTTGTAAATTGTAAAAAAACATGTATAATTATTTTACAGTGCCTATTTATGTTCTTATAAGAGAGCTGAGAGCCTTAAAACCCCGTGAAATTAAGAAAAATAAGGAAAACGTGTTTACATAATTATAAACAATATTTGTCTCCATTACGAGTAGAGGTAACGTAGTATTTAGTAGATTCCGCCCAATATCCGGTTCATTATCAAAGTTTGATATTTGGAACAGAATATGGAGGTAAATAAGTTTTAAATGGCATATAATTTATAAAATATATTAATTTATAAATGTTGTAATTATTGCAAATATTATCTTATACTTTAGATTCGACCCTGAAGTACAATTTAAGTGAATAAGATATTTTAGCGTGCCCTTCGTGTTATCTGTGTGACAGAGACAGCAATAAAACATAAATTTAAAAAAAATATATTTATATAATAATAATTTATTTATTTGGCGTGTGTGTGATTTTAGTGTTGTGAGATGTCGATATTTATTGTAACGTTAGGTCGATACGCACAAATTTTAGAGTAGCAGTTAATGTGAACTTGACGATATTTTAAGTCACGCTCAGACAATTTTTCATTATGAAATGTGAACATACGAGAGATTTTTAAACTGTCTAAAAAATAAAACCTATGAAATTTGGTATCGGTCTTCAATAGTTATATTTTTATTTGAAATAAAGGCACAGACCATTACAAAATAAGTCTTATTTTTTTATGAGCTGTCAAAGTGTGACTTTCAATATTTTCAAATTAATGCCCTCAGTACCATGGTGTCAAACTAGAGTATTTATAGATAAAATTAATTATAAGTAAAATGAGCTTCGCGGCACATGTCGCTGTACAACCTGTGTTGGGTTAAACTTCTTGATAATCTGTGGCTTGCATTTATAAGTTCATTATTTATTTTCTCACTAATAATTTAATGAACGCAATCTTTAATATTAATTATGTTACAATAATATATTAATTATGTTTTTAATATATCGCCATATAATATTCAGTTAAAATTTTGTTGACACGTTCGTTTTTATTTTTAATTTATTTATGTATATATAAGAATATTTAAAGCGACTTCTTTTATTTATATACAGGAATTGTGATGATGATATTTGATGAAGTGTTCAAAATATATATTTTTTTTAAAATATTTTAGTTACTAAATTAGCTATGCACGTTACTGTAATGTCCAATATTAAAAATATTATTGTGGCATTTAAAAAAACCATTTATTTTAAATTTGTTTTCAAATTTTTTTTTAATTTAAACCAATCTAATTTAGGCGGCCATAGTTTCAAGGTTTTCAATGTTTTCTTCATAATTGTGTTTTTATTGATATTATATTAACAGTAAATAGGACAGTACACGGTAGCGTGCATACAATCCATTAAAATGCCATAAATTAAATACTAGTTAATGCAAAAAAAATCCATTTCGCAATGATTAATGGAAACTCCCCATAGGCATCTATCTAGTCATTTGTTAATTTAAGTAAAATATTGTAGTATATCTGTGCATTGTAGTGAAAAAGATCTCGAAATGTGAAAGTTTGTACTAAAATATTGATTACAATGTTATGTTTGTCTCTAATAAACAGTTAAAATTAAATGAAACTTTAATGGGATTTATAGCATATATTTCATTTAATATTATATATTTTAGGTCATAACCACAGACTACTACAAGGAGTTTGCCAAAATTGAATAATTCTAAATTATGTGATTAGTTCGGTTAGTTTCATTCGAAATGGTAACAATCGCTCAAATTTATTACAGTTATTAACTAATTAAGGTGTGTTCACTGCAACATAATATATATATAATTTTTTATAATTTTTTTAAGTGTTATTCGCCACTTAGGAACGAAAAATATTTTTTTAGGAAACGTAATAATAGGAAACCGTCTAAGTTGGGTTTCCAAGAGGCGCGGTTTCAAATCGTAGTAGTATGACCGACGAGTCGTGGCCACCCTGTAGTTAGTTACAAATAGCTGCGTAGATTTGATTTTAGGATTTTATTTTCTTAATTTCTGGTTATTTTCCTGCCGAGTGTACAATGCCTGAAAATTCAGAAAACTTAACTTCAAGACGGCCACGACACGTTGGCCGTACTATACCCGACACAATAAAACAACCATTATCAGTACTTTACATCAGTACGTACATTATCAGTATTTATTTCGAGATCTTTCTTACTATTTCTGTAATACTAAGTCCTAAATGGTGAAAAAGACGTTACGTTACGGAACCAATCCTCGTTGTTTATTAGAAATTTTATTTACTCTGTCGCCAATATGTTTAAATTAAAATGATTTTTTAATGTTATTTATTAATTTATTTTAATGTTAGCAAATATGTTAAAACAAAACATTTTTATACATTTAATCGTGTTTTCTTAAATAAATATATAATAGAAAAGGATTAACAAGTTAATCATTATACATAAATTTATTAAGAGAAAAATAAAAAAAAAATACCAGCATGTTAACCCATTGTCATAGACTTTTTAAGTTTCTTATTGAAGAAGCTTGCGATGAATTTTATTCCAAAATTTCCGAACACATAATACCTATTTATATGAAATTAATAAAAATGTTTGTTTTATTCCATATACATTGTAATGGGTTTAACCATATTTATGACGACTTATCTACTTAAAAATATGTTAATATTTTATGAATTTGTTTTGTCTAAAAATATTATATTTAGAATATTTTGTTATGCAAAATTAATTATTTATAACACCAAATAGTACCTTTTCATATTTATATTTATAATACCTAAGTAATAAATAACTTATGCGAAATTGTAAGAAGTGTGTAGAGGTTTTGTTGAATAAATGTCCTGTTTAAATGAATTTTGTTTTTTTTGTGCTTCCTTCAAACGAGCTAAAGTTTTATCTACATTTTGATAATTTAAATCGTATATTAATAAAGGCATTAAATATTCTTATATTAATTTTTGTTGAAATGTAAATATAATTAATTAAAAATATTCTGTGTTTTTCTTAATATTTATTGATTTATTTTTTATATCAAGTAACATAAATTGTGACTCATTTTGTTAGTAACAATAAAAAGCTTAAAATTAATATGTGGATTTAAATACAGGTACAGTCACTCGATACACAATATCGTGAATACTACACAACATACGATGAATAAACACGATAAAATGTCTGAAAAAATCCTATCTAACGTACCTACTTAAGAAACGATGTAAGTGATTTAATATTTGTTCTTAGATTGAGTTATAATCACTTCTCCATACCTAACACCAAACCAAACTGTCACTGAAGTCTGATAATGCTCACGTTTTATTGTTACCTAATATGGAAGCTGTTCAGAGCTTGCAGCACAAACGCGTTCTTTTATTTAATATTTACTTAAATTTATATTTCCATTTCTTCGCTTTGGTGTCGAGGCAAAACGCGGCGTTGAATCATGCCACTCAATACGAAATGCCTCCAGGATTCGGCAAAAATTGGGGAGCGGAGTGTCTTAACACTAGGTTCCTTCTTCCTATATATCCTCCCTGTGTGCGGGATACAGCGTGAAGCTGATTTTTTTTTTAGATTTTTTAATATAAAAAAAAAAAAATAAATTAAATTAGCTTCACGCTATATCCCGCACACAGCAGGGTAGGCAGAGGGAACCTAGTGTAAGACACTCCGTTCCCCACTTTCTGCCGAATTTTGGAGGCATTGCGTGTTGAGTGGCAGAACTCAACGCCGCGCTTTGCCTCGACACCAGAGCGAAGAAATGGAAATATAAATTTAAGTAAATATTTCATCTCCTCGAGTGGGGATCGAACCCACAACCAGTCGGTTTACAGTCACACCTTGTGCCACTGCGCCACGACTGGCCTCTTATTTTAATATAGCTTAATTTAAAAAAAAATTCATACGTAAACAATTTGAATTCTTTCCCTTACTGCTATGATTGCCTTTTTCGTACGAACATCATGTGGACTGCCAGATTTTCGAGACTTTTGTGTTACAAATAGAGGTTTTATTGTAAAAAATAACATACATATATACGTAATATATTGTTTATTTTTAAATGTAACAGTGTGGCCTGACTACGTATAGGATAACTTTACTGAATAAATAATAACAATACAATTTAATGATTTAATTTCTTCGCTGTGGTAATAAAAGCAAAGCACGGCGTTGAGTACCGCCACTCAATACGCAATATCTTGAAAAATTGGTATCAGTATGTCTTAGCACTAGCTCTCCTGTGCCTATCTTGCTATATGCGGGATACAGCGTAAAGATTATACGGGGAATGTGTTTTATCACCATTACGTTCATAAGATATAGTGCTATTTCCTTGCTCCGGTAACTTGTACCTTGTCTTGACAAGGCGCCGCCGCTTAATACACAATGCCGCGAAAAATCGACCGAAAGTGGGAATCGGAGTGTTTTAACATTACGTCCTCTCTGTCTACAATAAGCGGCATACGGCGTGAAACTAAAAAAAATGGACAACGCCGGATACTTCCGTTGTTGACACCATATATATTTTAATACCTCTCGATGTATTTTATATCTCGATTATATGGGGAATGTGTTGTGTCGCCATTACGTATCATAACATTTCACACTAACAATACAGACCGTAAACTTGCATTTAACGACAACAGCCGACATCTTGACCGTTGTGGCTAACCTTGTGAGCATCTCTTGTAGCTTGTGATTCCTCGTATTATATTTATTGATACTTTGAAGTAATAAGAAAAAATATGGGTAATGTGATATTTATTTTATTTTGATAAAATTTAATAAAATTTAATGAAGGCCGTTGTGACTGAAAACGCGAAAAGGTGTTTCTTCGATTCCCACTCGAGAAAACAAAATATTTGATATTTTCATTTTCCTCTTTTTGGGAACATGGCAAAGCGCGGCGTTGAGTTTCGCCACTCAACACGCAATACCTCCAGAATTCGGCGGAAAGTGGGGAACTGATGTGTATTAATGGAGTTGAGCTTGAAGAAGCGTCTGCACACTAAGGTCCAAGGTTCCCTTAGCCTACTTCGCTATGTGCGGGATAAAGCTGAAGAGTAAAGCTGAAAAAAATAAATTTAAAGCTTAATTTTTTTATACTATTTTATCTCTAGTAATATTACTACAACGTTTTATCTGTAATAACAAATAAAAAACTTCTAACATATTCTTATGTAAAACATTTGCTAAGTAAAATAAATAAATAAACAATATTATAAAGTACTATAACAGAATGATTGTTTATTGAGAGGGAACCTCTTAAGCGTGTTCAAGTTATAATATCTCCAGCATTAATTTCACGATCTATCATCAAGGGTTAATGGCGAGGAATGGCGGGAACCTGTTGCGTCACCCGCGTTGCCTTGCCGTATATTCAGTTTCAGCTTTCAGACTTCAGTCAGTTTGTTGTTCGTATCGCAGGAAATCGCACGCTCTTTTCCAATGCGAAAATACGGACGCGGTTCCATAACTTCTTATTTAAATTAAAATGTATTTATTTATATAGAATATTTGCAAGTATATTTCTATGTTCGATTGATTGATTAATTATTTATAATTCTTAAGTATATATTGAATGTAAAAGGAATTGATACAATAATTTTTAATTGTAAGGCAAATAAATATTAATTAAAAACATGCATTTAATAAAGTTATCACGTCTTTTTGTAATAACACTAGTGTTGTCAGTCTGTCTGTCTGCTCGTACTGTATACAAGATAGGCGTTTTAATGGCATCGAGGCTGGACTCTCCTTTTGACTTGGAAAGATGCGGCCCTGCCGTGGATCTTGCGCTGGATAAAGTAAACGAGAAATTTCTTGCACATCACAATGTAGAGCTGCAAAAAGTTCAAGGAAGGTAGGTCTATAAATTTTATAGTGCTAGTTGGCTCTACATTTGTACTTATATTTCTTATATTATATTAATTCTCTATATAAAATAATGAGGCCAGTCGTGGCGCATCGCAGTTTGTGGGTTCGATCCCCACTCGAAGAGATTAAATATTTACTTAAATTTATATTTCCATTTTCTTCGCTCTGGCATCGAGGTAAAGCGCGGCGTTGAGTTCTGTCACTCAACACGCAATACCTCCAGAATCGGCAGAAAGTGGGGAACGGAGTGTCTTAACACTAGGTTCCCTCTGCCTACCCTGCTGTGTGCGGGATACAACGTGAAGCTGATTAATTTTATTTATAAAATAATAAAAAAAATATCTAACTGAGAGAATCTAATAAAAGAAAAATATTTATTCGCAACGATTTTAGGGTTCCGAAGAATATAGGTTTGGACTCCGTACCTACTCTTTCATCATTTGTTGTATCGGAGCTCCCTTGAAAACTTTTTATTCTGCTTTTTAGTTTTTGCTGTTATTGCGGCAATAGAAATACATCACCATTAAAAATTGCAACTGTGCGGTGCTTAGTTCCGCTTCTCGGCAGAAAAACACTTTAAGAAATGTTTAAAAATATTTAATAAATAACATTCTCTCTTGCCAGACGATACTTCTTAGTAATTACCTTTTGGTAGTGGAAATTTATAAAAATCTCCCTACAGAGATGCTAACAACATAATTAAGTTGTAACAAGCGTATAAAATTTTTGATGTAGCTTGGAAAGGATGGTCAGAGTGCCCGATCGATTTTCAGGAAACGCGGGTTCAAATCCAGCTACGTTCAAATTTTTATACGTTTTCTAATTAGGTATAGTTTTCCGGTTACTTAGCGACGGTTTTAATTAACATGACCGACAATAAATTGCATATCAAATAGAAAAGTACTATAATTATATATCGAAAATATTACAAATATAAGAAAAAAAATTAGGCTATGTTCATCCCAAGACACTCAAGTATCTTGATATATGAAATTTTATCACAGTCGGATCAGCGGGTTGGCCATGATTGCCTCACAGACAGACAGAAAGAGTAACTGTCGAGTTTATAATATAAGAATGGATTTGCGTAGATTGAAACAAAAAATATTTTTACTTAATATTTGTACAGAATATAAATCTAAATAGAAAATATATGGAAACATAAACATCATGTATTGAGGCCAGTCATGGCGCAGCGGCACGAAATGAGACTACAAAACCGACTGGGTTCGATCCCCACTCGAGGAGATGAAATATTTACTTAAATTCATATTTGAATTTCTTCGCTCTAATGTCGAGGCTAAACGCGGCGTTGAGTTCTGCCACTCAACACGCAATGCCTTCAGAATCCGGCAAAAAGTGGGGAACGGAGTGTCTTAACACTAGATTCTCTCTATCTACTCTGCTGTATGCGGGATACGACTTAATAAATCTAAATAAAAAATATTTGCATGAAATATAAATACATATAATCATAATTCCACAACCAACTTCATAGCAATACAAATATATGTTGCTAATAAAGTGTTGTATTTGCCCTTCCTCATATTATAACTTTTTCTTTCTATTTTATATAACTTTAGTATGGTTCAAAGAGATTTTTCTTCTTGTGAAATCTGAATCTAATTAAGACGACATCAGATAACCAGTCTCTCGTTTGAGAATGAAAGTTTTGTGGAGTGCGAAGAGTTAAAGGATTATGCTCTTGGCTTGATTAACAACACATTAAATTTTATCTTAATTTCACACAAATTAATGTAATGTGATCTAATTAATTTATTTAATTTGATGCGTTCACGAGTACTTCCTATTTTATGAGGAAGATATACTTGAGTTTTCATATGTAGTCATAAAAGTCATTTTCGCTAATTTACTAATTTAGTTTAAAACACTACTTACTGGTAGTAGTAGTAGGTATATTTATAGTATATTTACAGTAGGATACGCAGAGGGAACCTAGTTCTCTAGGAAATGGATTCTGTTAATTTAACCTTTATCACTCTAGCTAATTTTTTTTCATTATTTTCAATGTACAGAAACAACGACTTTTTTACAGATTTATTATAAGTACACAAATAAAGGATAAATTCCCAAAAAGGCAAAATTTATAAATATTTGATAGAAAAAATATTACAAACGTTAATTTGTACATGCAGTTAAATATAAATTTGAGTTCATTTCATACAAAATGGTGCACCCATTACGCCCGCTATTTTAAGCTTGTCAACGTTGTTCGCCGCGTAATAAAACCTGGAAATAATATTAAAAATGGAAATTTGTATATAGATTTGTATATTATAAATAAAAACAAAGTTGTAGTTGTAATTCATTTTATCCAAAAATGAGTACATACATTCGAAAACTTAAGTTTGTCAATTTTCTAAATTATAGTTCCCGCAGACTTACAATCCTGAAATTGATATGGATACCTCGGTGGGGGAGTCCGACTCTCACTTGTTTTTTATATTATTTTAAAGGTACTTTATAGGTACCGCAACTTTTTGTACTAAACGTTAAATACTTAATTAGAAAACGTACAAAAATTTGTACGTTGCGGTATTTGAACTCGCGCCTCTTTGGAAACCGTCCAAGCGCTCTGATCAACTAAGCTATATTGTCAGAGCTCTTATATCTGAATAACTTATACAGATAGAGCGTTACTTCTTGTGATACAAATGTTTGTCTGTTCTTAAATGAATTCTCATTTCAGAAAGGAAGAGTTCTATATTCGTTGACCGTATTTTTTTAATAAAAATATAAAGCGTCTATCTCTTTTATAGCCAGTCGTGGCACAAAGGCACAAAGTGTAAATACGCGACAGGTTGTGGGTTCGATCCCCACTCGAGGAGATGAAATGTTTACTTTATATTTCGGCAGAAAGTGGGGAATGGATTTTAAACTAGGTTCCCTCTGCGTACCTTGCTGTGTTTGAGATACAGCGTGAAGCTGATTTTATTTATTATCCATTTATTAAAATTATTAGTCAATACTAGTTCTATAATTACTTATAACAATCACCTGCACTGGGTGTATTAGCGTCATAATACATGTCAAATTCATTAACAGTATATGTCAAGGCTAACATTTATTTTTCCTTAAGAATCCTTTTCTATATGAAAAGCTATATAAATTACGATATTTTCTTTATTAAAGTGAAAACGGTATCTTATAAAAGCTTCGAAGTTCACGACAGCTATAAAATGTTCGGTGTATATTGTCACTAAAATATAACGTTGTATGTAATATGCATTTTAGTATTTTAATTTAAGATTAAATTTTTCATTTATATACATACAAGTATGTATATATACACGACAATTTCTTAAAAAAATATCATCACATATCAAAAATCAAAGCGCGGCGTTGAGTTCCGCAACTCAACACGTTATGTCTCTAAAACTCGGAGGAAACTGGGTAACGGAGTGTCTCAACACTAGGTTCCCTCTGACTACCTTGCTGTATGCAGGATACAGTGTGAAGCTGAAAAAAAAAACTAAATTTATATGACTTTCATTACATTAATTAATATTATTACATGTTTGTATAAAAATCTATTTAATTCATCCAGTTACCCGACGTGCTCAGGTGCGTTGGCCCCCGGACTAGCAGCGGATATGCACTTCAAAGATGACGTTATAGCATTCGTGGGACCGGCCTGTGCTTTCGCCCTAGAACCTGTGGCCAGGTTAGCAGCCTACTGGAACACACCTATCATTACTGGAATGGGAGATCAGGTAAGTCATAAAGAGAATCGGAAATAAGGAGACTAGGTAAATCATAAAGAGAAGCAGTTCGGTACAGCAAGGTTGGAGAGTCGTGGCCCTGTTAGATGTAGATGGCTGGGTAGATTTGATTTTAACATTTTTCTTGCTTTTTGATTATTTTCTTCTCGAGTTTCAATCTAAAGCCTAACGACAAGGCGGCCACGATACGTCGACCGTATTATAAATTCTAGAAACTTCAAACAATTTGATTTTTTGATCCATCTGTCGTAGGATCTGTGGCACATACAAACAGCACATTGTTACATACAAGTTCTTCCCTAAAACTGTGTATTCCTTGTATTTTACCTAACTCAATCTGAATAGACTAATGGAAATACCTTTAAATACACACACATACACATTCGGAATTTCCGTTCTGTGTTGTCATCGTAAAGCCCACGTCCGGTTCTTCCTTATTCTCTTTTTGTAATGTAATTCGACCTTTAGTTAATTAGTAATAATTCAATACTGTTTTCCATTTGTTTTATTTACTTAGAGTTACAGCTACATTACTTATTTGTTATTCCTATTTTTATCGATACTAGCTATTTGGATAGGTACTATGGATTTTAAGTCTATTTTAAGTTAAATTTTTTTGTTAAATTATCTTTTAACTTTTTGCTATATCTGGTGCATAAGCTAAAACAAACCAAAAATAAATATTTTACGTGAAAATGCAACAAACCATACAAACTTTAATAAAAAAAAAATTTTATAATCAATATTGTAATCATTAAGTAAACGTAAAATATATTTTTTAATTAAAAGATTTAAGTACGTAGTACGATATAGTCTTAATGAGATGCTTTTATCACTAGCTTTATATAAAAAGTTCGTTTAAATCATAAAATGAATAAAATATAAGCAAATATTTATCTAAGATACTAAAGAAATATTGTTAAAATGTTGTTCAATGAGATTTCAAAGTTAAAATTTAATACAATCTAGAATTGGTTTTACTTTGACGAGGGCTGCACTTAGTTAAGAACTGTATTAAAACTGCAAGACACAGGAGATGTAGTTTATTATTAAGCAAAGATCGAACCCGTCGAGTTTTAATCTAAAAATTAAAGTTTTATTAGTCTTGCAAAATTATTAAGTGCCCCATAGCTAGCGTCTATCTTTGTAAAATTTATGGGGTAGTAAATAACTAAAAGACTAAAACAAATCGTTAGTGTAAACGTGAACTTGGATGACATGTCTAACTGAAACTCTATGACCTTCTGTAGAGTTAAAGTAAAAAGGACATTAGATTACTCAAAGGATCTTCAAACATAAGGATATATGATAAGTCTTATATTAAAAAGATTTGGCTCATAGCGTTTTGCAGATCTCTATTTTAACATTTTCAAGTGAATATATGTATGAATACGGCTATATATTTAAGTTATTTTCATTTCTTAGCCCAGATAAAGTGTGGTGAAATTCACCAGCGAAAGCCGGGCGGAAAGAGGGACTTCTTGACTCTCCTTTTTTGACAGAGTGTCTTAGCACTAGGTTCCTTAACAATATTTTTGAAGCCATCCTGTAAGCACTACGGTTGTGAGTTTGATTCCCACTAGAGGAAATATGATTGAATATTTTTATTTCCTTGCTCCGGTATCAAAGCAAATGGCGGCGTTCAGTTCCATCCCTCCACACGCAAACACTGCCTATGGCGCTATATGTGGAATGCAGCCTGAATGTAAAAATAAAACATTTTTAAAAGTAAGAAGTTTTTAATGTATTTTTATCTTGTTTACTTAAATTTCATTAAGTTTCTACTTACTTCAAGTCGCAGGCTTAATGAAGTCTTTGTGAAACGGTCCCTGTAGTTTTAGTGTTGATAAGCGATCTCCGGCCTTTCCCTAATTACTTAACAACAATCTTCAAAGGTCAAGTAACGAGGACCAAGAACAAATGTTTAATATATTTTAATATATGACGAGATTTTTAAATAATCAAACATAAGCTTACAAAATAGATTCACTATTTCCAAGGGCATCATTTAGATACATAGTGGACAGCCATCATTAGATGGGAACACTGGGAACATTTTACCATATTTTTTACTGTATTTAGCGAGTCGTGACTTCGGAATGGCACCCAAAGTGGTTTGTAAATATGCGTTTGAATACGCAGAGCGTCAAAACATTAAACAAAAATTCAATAGAGAAGTTGGAAGGCTTTTCAAGTTGTTACTGGATTCAGTGCCATAGATTCTATAGACATTCGCCCACAAAATGAGGCGAATAGGATATTTATTTTAATTAAAAAAAAAAAAATTAAATTTTTTATGAATAATTTAAATTTTGTTATATGTTTTTACGTAGCTAGAATGTTAATGATTAATATTTAATAGAAAAATCGTATATTATGCTTTAGTATGATTTTCATATTCTCAAAAATAAATATCTGTTTCGCCTCGGTCTACCCTATCTAGTACACATACACAAAGTGTTACTGTAAACGGGACAGGTTGTGGGTTCGATCACCATTCGATAAAATGATCCACGATTCCATTTCGCTCAGATGTCGACCCAAAAAGCACGGCGTAGAGTTCTGCAACTCTCAACCCGCAATTCCTACAGAATTTGGTGGAAAATGGGTAATGGAGTGTCTTAACACTACGTACTCCTACCCTATTGTGTGTGGAATACAACGTAACACAAAAAAAAAAAAATAGAAACAACAAGAATTTAAAAGAAAATAGTTCCTATATATATTATGTAAAGTACATGAGAGAATAGTCTCATCTAGCAAACAGTCATTACGGGCACGATTTACCTTGTCCCGGTGGTCAAGGGTATAAACAAATCAGTGAAAGAGCTCCACGGAATCCACGAACTTGGCATTGAGGCCGCAATCAAATTGAATTGAAGTGTAATGGTTTGTGAACACTGAACACTCACTTTGTAAAGTTAACCTTTAGCATGTATCTCTTTTTTATACGCAATTCTATATTTTTTATTTGAATGTCGGAGTGTCTTAAAAATAGGTTCCCTCTGTCTAATCTGCTATATGGGATGCGTTGTATCATTTTTTAATTCTTTTAATTTTGTCATGAATAGAGATTTTTATTAGCGTCTATTTTAGGACTATCGATTTTACTACTGTCGCCGAACTTTTGCTTCATATCATGCGTAATAATTGTGAGTTCAAGTCTAACGCGAGCCGCTCGCGACTTCGCCCGCTTGTACTGCACAATAATTTATCTTCTCGTCTGAATAATTTTCATTATCTTATAACATTATCAATTTGGAGATAACGATAGCTAAATCTTCAACCAATTCAACCAAATAGCTTATACTGTTGCTATATTGTTGTATGCAATAGTATTTTTTTTATGTTCCATATCTATATTGTCAATTTTTCTTTCCAAGCATTTTATATGTTTTGCTATGCTCGTGTACAAAAATAATAGTAAATTATACTTTATTAGTACCTCCTACCGGGGTACCTCCTATACTACGGCGCGTGTACAAACAATCCAATCTAATACATACATACGTAGGGAAGAAACTACTTGTATCTATTATGGCGAAAATTTTATATTAATGTTTCATTATTTTTATAAAAATATCTGAGGCCAGTCGTGGCGCAGCGGCACGAAGTGTGACTGTAAAACCGACTGGTTGTGGGTTCGATCCCCACTCGAGGAGATGAAATATTTACTTAAATGTATATTTCCATTTCTTCGCTATGGTGTCGAGGTTAAAGCGCGGCGTTGAGTTCTGCCACTCAACACGCAATGCCTCCAGAATTGGGCAGAGAGTGGGGAACGGAGTGTCTTAACACTAGGTGAAGCTGATTATTTTTATTTTGTATAATTAAATTGTAATCGTATCATAATGTAAGTTGTGTCGTTGTCAATATAATTTCAGCATATCTATATCTTTACTTATTTACATTAACGTATCGGTGTATGTATGTATATGGAACTCCAGAACTCGGCGGAAAGTGAGGAACGGAGTGTCTTAATTCTAGGTTCCATCTGACTACCCTGCTCTGTGCGTGATACAGCGTAAAGCTGATTTTTTATTTATTGTATTTTATAGTACTACAATAACATATAATATCTAATATTGTTTACTCTACTAATAAAAATATGTAAAAAATATTATTTAAAATTATTAAATTAATATGATCGATTTTAGCCTCCCTCAGAAGGAGAATTGGCGGCTCCGGCGAGCGTCGTAAGCCGCATGCACAGACTGAGGAACCTTCGCAAGGGAACTAGGGTAAGTTGCATAAATTATGAAACTTTTATTGCGTTCTATTTATGTGTTTTTTAAGATTTGAGTTATTTTTTATATAAAAATAAATATATTTTGAGACGTTATGTGTAGAGATACCAATTAAATAATGTTTATTTTAAATCGCTTTGGTTGATCGGATGTGAAATTACGAAAATATTTATAAAGTTGAAATATAATTACTGAAATTTTGAATTCACTTTCTATAAATCTTAAAGTAACCCTTTTTTTATTGTTTTATTTCTTAACACTACAGACACTTGGTCCAAATCCTTTTTAAATGTATTATTATATCTTATTTCCTTATCATATATATTAATTACATTATCGTTTACATACAATTAATACCTATAATAGGAAAATTATATTTTTAACTTTACATTATTTTACAAAATTTTACTTAGATCTAAGGTTAAGCGAATGTTTATATATTTAACAATTTTTGTATATTTAAAAAATTTTCACATTACAATATAACTAACTTTATGAAATCTTTAATATATGTACTATAAATATAATTATAAAGCATCCAATTCCAGCCTCAAACGCTATTCAACGACAAGGGCAAGTACCCAACGCTGACCCGAATGTCGTACTGTCAGTGTCGCTTGCCTCGTGTTTTCACCAGCGTCTTCGAGCGGTTCGGCTGGTCTCACGTCGCACTGCTTTTGGATAAGTCCGATTTGTTTTCACTTACTGTTGGTAAGCTGATTCGTTAATAGAGTATATTGTTGTTGCATTTTACTTTATTTTTCGTAAAGTATATTTTTTGGGTTGGTTGTGGTGGCGATGGTTGAAGTTTCGGTTTCCACTTGAGGAAATGAATTTGTGAATTTTTATTTCATTGGTCTGGTAGCAAGACAAAGTACGGTGTTAAGTTCCATCAGTCATCACGCAATGTGTCAACCAGAGTATCTTAATAATAGGTTCTCTCTAACTATCCGTTTATATGTTAGATTTGAAGATTTTTTTTGTATTTCTGTTGGTGACTGAATGACTGACTGACAAACAACGTAAGGTTAACTAGTGCGTGTGGGGATATAACGTTAATTGTGTATGTTCCCTCGGCAGTGTACTATGACCGTAATACTTTTCTTTAATTTGAAGGAAACGGTATAGGAATAGAAAAAGTTGGTCGTACATAATATATTTAAAACCAGATACCAATTAAAATATTATGAAACTTTATATCTGAAACATGAATTGTCTAAACATTATTTACAATATTGTAGGTGTATCTTTCCATAAGTTTCGCAATAAATTCCGAAGTTACAGTGAAGTAATACTTGAACACGAATTTGTTTCGAGCCATCTTTATACTTTGTAGAGCTATCAGGAAAAAGTTTTTAAAAATATGGTTGAGTTATCAACTGATCATGGCACATTACATCATATAAATCGCTCTCAAGTCTGAGGTCGATCTTGAGATGTCGTTGTCGTTCTTAGATACATTATTTACAAATGAAAACAAAATGTTATCTCAAGATGAATAAATTAGTTTAAAAAAAATTCTCAGCAAAAAAGTTTTAATTCTCAGCAAGAATTCGGATGGACCATAAAGAGCGGAGTGTCTCGACACTAGATCCTCTGCTCTGCTTTATACAAGATATAGCATGATGTGAACAAAAAACACAAAGTGATATTTTGACATTTCTTTGTAAAAAAAATCTTTTAGTAGAAAAAATATGTTATGTGAAAGTTATGGTTTCAAATCTCAATAGAAGAAACTTCATATTTACGAGTAGGCAATTATTGGATTTAGTATTTAGCTCAGATTGCAATCCATAAAATAAATATAATTTATATTGTATAGGTAAATCTTTGGAATGGGGTTTAAGAAAGGAAGGAGTGCTCAAAGCTGTGCGGGAACTGGATGGAAATGAAAGGGAATCTTGCGAAGCCCTGCTTAAAGACGTCAGTATGTATGCAAGAGGTAAGTTGCACCTAAATTTCTATCATTGACTTGAAATTATCTTAACATAATAGTTAAAACAATAAATTTAATGTGTGTAGTTTAGGAGTAATGCAAATATAATTAGAAACAATATATATATACAGATATTTTTTTTATTTTATTTATCATTTAAATATATGTTTCATTAAATAAAGGGCAAATAATTAATGTATATATAATTAATATTAAATTATATTACAATATAATGAAATAATTTAGTTTATATACTATAATAGTTAATCTGTTAATATTCAGTAATCCAACTTTATAATAATTTGATAATAACAAACAAGCCAACTAAAGTTATTGTTTACGTGGGTTTAGTTTTAGCTTTACTAAGTTTGCGGTGCCAGAACCCAAAACAACCTTTTTTGATTAAAATAAAGTCCACAAGTCGCAAGCTGAGTTACATTTATATCTAATTTCAAGAAGATGATTAAAGATAATAGAGATTATAATATTTGTTGATATACTTTAAGTATGATATATATAACTATATATATATATAGTTATATATATTTCATTTCTTCGCTCTGGTGTCGAGGCAATGCGCGGCGTTGAGATCCACCTATTACGCAATGCCTCCAGAAGGCATTGGCAGAGAAGATTGGCACTTGACGTGAAGGGGAACGGAGTGTCTTAAAACTCGGTTCCTTCTGTCTACACTGATGCGTGCGGGATACAACGTGAAGCTGATTTATTTTTATTTATTTTTTATTTTAATTGTTGATTTTTTTTTTATAATTCTTAAGTATTATTATTATTAATTTACTAACATTATATATATTTTGCATTTTAAAAATTATACGTACTATACACATATTTTGCGCGTATATAAGTATATCTAGCTCTTTTATGATAAAATTGTAACCGATATCTGTCTGGACATGATTCTCGATCTAATAGAACCCAAAATAATTATTTTGTCTGTTTATCTGTTGCGTCTGTTCACGCTAATATCAGAATCGGCTTAACCGATAAAATTTTTGTTTTCACTATTGTATTTTGCCAAGCTTCCATTAACATTAAGTGTTTGTTTTATTTTAATCGGCTTATAAATAAAAAAACCTTTTTTATTTATAAGCTGATTGAAATATTTTTTTTATGAATGTTGTTCGAAAAAATTGCTACAAATAACTGTTTTTTTGAATTGGCTCAAACTTAACTTTTCAATATAGGTACAGATATTGTTTTTTAAATGATATTATTATTAGAAAATGAAAGTAATGTAATATAAATAAATAGTTATGTAACCCAACTCGCAATACCTATATTTATTAATATTTCTTAATACACCTAGTATTAATCCCAGGTTACCTCTGCCTACCTTCCTTTCTGCGGTGTACTGAGTGACGCTGTTACTTTTTATAGTATTTGGTACATTTAGTGAACTAAGGCCATAGTAGGTTTGTAAGTAACAGGGCTTAAGTACCAGAAATCTAGAGGTTTCCGAGCAACGTTCAACGTTGAGCGTCAATGCGTTCAGTGATTCGTGTCTAATTTTGAAACGTGTCGATATGTCCGACGTTAATAGCTTCTATCTTTTGTACTCTTCTTATTTTGTATCATTTTTTTTTTAGATATGATTGATACTTTTAAATTAATCTTATTGTTTTATTTCGATGTAAATAGATAATAACCGTGAACTAAACAAAAAAAGTAAAATATTTAAAAACAATTTATTTTCTCAAGAAAATCAAATGTAAGCAAAAAAGGTTCCCAAGTTCCCTCCGTCTACCCTGCTGTAGGGATACAGCTAATATATATATATGAAGCACTTCGCGTACGTGTACTTTAAAATTTAAAGGATTCCTACGATTCCCTGGGATTCATCAGTCATCATCAGATTCTGTTTTAGTAGCAATGATTCTCTGGTCGTATTGGGTAAACACTACGCCCTTTTCAAATTAAATAATTATTTTTTAAAATTATAGTAAACTATTTCTAGAAATTCCTTGACGAAGAGATATCCCTCGGGGATATGAACCCACACAAAATATAGTTGTCAAATATTGAACATCGTCCTTCTGGAGCTCGGTTAATAATACTAAGCTATTCTTAGTAAATAGCGTACCTTAGAAAATAAATTAAAAATTAAATTAAATTAAATTAGCTTCACGCTATATCCCGCACACAGCAGGGTAGGCAGAGGGAACCTAGTGTTAAGACACTCCGTTCCCCACTTTCTGCCGAATTTTGGAGGCATTGCGTGTTGAGTAAGAAAATAAAAAAATAAATAATCATTGAATATATTAATTTTAGTCGTTATACTGAGTGTACGAGGATCTCTGGTTCGTGAATTTCTCCTTGCGGCTCACTCGTTGGGCATGACTCGCGGAGATTGGGCTTTTCTTGATGTGGAAATATTTCAGGTGCAGTAACCAATAACTTTTATTACTTTAAATGAAACTATTTTAACTGGATTAATCGCGTATATTTTTAATTATACATTTTTGGAAACCCGACGTTTCGAACACTTTGCAATAGTCCGTGGTCACGGGTAGACTGAAGTGGCATTCGTCTGTCAGGTGATATGATTATTATATCAAACTACCGCCTTTTTTACGATTTCTTAATTGCCTCGCGTACTGCTCTGGATTGCCCTCTGGTATGGTGGGCCACCTCAAAAACATTGACAATACTAAATATACTAATAATCCGGTTAAATTGTTTAATGCGTTATAATCGTGAAAATCAAAGATCAAATTTTTTTATAAATAAAATACATGCATACAATATATGCATTTTATTATATGAAACATGGCAGCATTATTATTAAGCAAGCAAAATTATTAAGAATTTTACATATTTAACGTAACGGCATTCCACAATTTCAATAACAAATGTATTAAAAATGTCAATTACTAAATATTTTTATAATTTTGTAGGGTGGTTACTGGGGTGAGACTGGGTGGGCTGCAGGCGACGAGCGCGATGCGGCAGCTCGCGCCGCTTACGAAGCGTTGTTGAGGGTTTCCCTAAAGCTGCCCACTGGTGACCGCTTCGACGAATTCGCAGACACAGTACGGGCAAGGGCGAAACATCATTATAATTATACGTTTTCCGATGGTGAAGAGGTTTGTTGGGAAATTTTGGTATTATCGTGTAGTAATATTTATGAGGCCAGTCGTGGTGAAGTGGTGTAACTGTAACGCGACGTTTGTGAGTACGATTCTCACTCTGGATAATAAATTATTAATAATGAGTTTATTTTCATTTCTTCGCTCTGGTACTAAGGCGTCGAGTTCCGCTACTCAACACGCAATACGTCTACAATTTCAGCGGAAAATAGGGAACGGAGTGTCTTTAGTTCCCTCTGCTTAGTCTGCTGTCTGCTATATGCGGGATAGAGCGTGAATTTGAAAAAATTGTAGTAGATACTTGTATGTGAGACTATATTTTATAATTTATACATATGTTTTTATCCTTTGTTATTTTTTTAATTTAAGGTCTATAGTTTTATCTCGATACAAGTGATTTAAACCAGCTTCACAATCAATTCACAGATTAGAAAAAAATAAAAAATCAATTACATTGATAAATATTTATAAATATAACATACTAATATAATATTTCCAAAACAAAATGCGAAATAAAGACACCGTATCGTTTAATCCCTCGTATTGTCAGCAGGTGAACTTCTTTATAGGCGCGTTTTATGATGGCGTTTACTTGTTGGGTATGGCGCTAAATGAAACGTTGACCGAGGGCGGCGACGTGAGGGACGGGAGGAACATCACCCGACGCATGTGGGGGAGGGACTTCCACGGTAAATATTGTTATTGTTAAACAATTGACCATTTGCCGTAATACGAATGATACTTATGTACATAAGAGGAAAGAGGGAAATATCATGTTTTTTATAATTTACATATTGTTATTTATGTTAGCTTCACGCTGTATATAAATATGTAGAGGGAACCCAGTGTTATGACCAAGAAAGGAGTTTGCTTAGTGGCGGATCTCAACACCGCGCTTTGCTTCGAGACAAAAGCGAAGTGATGATAATATTAAGTATTTCATTTCCTCGAGTGGAAGTCGAACCCACAACCTGTCGCGTTACAGTCACACACTTTTGCCCCAGAGCTATTATTGGCCTCAAAATATTGTTATTTATATTCATTTATTAATAAAACCTATGTATGTGTATACAAGCCTTGGTTATTACCTATAAGCAAATTAAAATACAAGAGAGCATTTTATTATAATTATTTTATATTTTATATTTTAAACCATATAGACATAAAATTGCACAATGTGCTAAGTTGAAATAAACGTAGGTACCTATAAGATATTTAACGAAACAATGCTATATATATTAAATAGATTCCATTTGTCAGGTATAACAGGTCACGTCCGCATCGACTCCGTTGGAGACAGAGATGCCGATTACGCGATTTTGGATCTCGATCCTGTTACTGGAAAATTTGAAGTGAGTTCAAATAAATTTAGCAAAAAAAAATCGACTTCAAGCAGTAAACTAAAAGTAAAATTGACTTATACGTCCATATGTCGATATAATTTTCTTACTGATGGCATTTTTAGAACTGAACCAAATAAAACATAGGCAGAATCAACTTTCAAATAAAAAAAAAATCAACAAAATCGGCCCACCCCAGTCGAGAGTTCTAAAGTAACAGACATAAAAAAAATTAAGTTCTAAAGTAACAGCCGAATTCCGAATCTCCTCCTATTACAGAAGTCGGTTAATAATCAATTGTTTTATGATAATCAAATGTAACAATAATTATAACAGACTCTGACCTAAATACATATAATTTCAGTAAATGTCATTAAACTTGCATAATTTGGTATAAATGTTCTCATTTTAATATTAATTGAAACAATACTAACATTATGCTATCATTTTATATGAAGCAAATATAACGACATATTCATGCATATTACATATTGTATAGTACAGATTTTGTTGAAATTATGGTTTAATTTAAAAATATATATCAATAAAATACCACATTTCGTGCCAATTTATATTAAATTTTCATATAATTTTAAAATACATACGTATGTAGAGAAGCCTTAAGCTGTTTCCCCCAGCCAGCTTTACGCTGTTTCCCGCATATTGCAAGATATGCAGAAGAAACCTAGTAGACACTTCGTTCCTCCTGTTTCGCCGTATTTTTAAAGAATTACCTGTTGAGTGGCGGAACTCAACGCATCGTTTTGTTATCAGAGCCAAGAAATGAAAATATTTATAAATAATATTTAATAGAGGCCAGTTGTGGCGCAGGAGCACAAAGTGTGACTGTAAAATCGACTGGTTGTGGATTCGACCTCCACTCGAAGAAATTAAATATTTATTTACATTTATATGTTAATTTATTCGCTCTGGCATCGAGGCAAAACGCGGCGTTGAGTTCCGCCACTCAACACGCAATGCCTCCAGAACTCGGCGGTAAATGAGGAATGGATTGTCTTAACACTAGGTTCCCTCTGCCTACCCTGCTCTGTGCGGAATACATCTTGAATCTGATTTAATTTAATTTATTTTTTTATTAATATTTAATATCCCGAGTGTGGATCGAACTAACAAACGCCGCGCTTACAGCCATTGTGCCACTGCACCACTACGGCTTTAAACTAATCCTAACGTTATTTTTTTATAAAAATATATAGGTCGTGGCTTTCTACCACGGCTTAAATAGCAGCTACAAGCCGGTAGCGGGCAAGGCCATCCACTGGCCCGGCGGCCGGCGCGGCCCGCCGCCCGACAAACCGCGCTGCGGCTTCCTCGGTACAGATCCTATGTGTCAAGGAGGTGAGGATCATGTATATCATTTTGTCAAATTAGAAATTTGAGATTTTCCCACTAATATTTTGGTTCTAATTTAGTGATTTTATTTTTTTTACTAAAATTACTAAGTTTTATATTAAAAAATGTTGGTTGGTTTGTTTATCTTTTTTTTCCAACTAGTTCAAAATGCATGATATCTATAAACTACTACTATTGTATATAGATATCATTTATCTATCTGTTCTTAAACGACATTATACTCTGAAGAAGTTCTAAATTTAGCTAAAAAGTAACGTAAAAGAAGTGTGAAGTCAACCTTGTTTCATTTATACGACTGATTACATTACAGTACAAGTAAATTGTTTAGAGAATTGTGACTGGACTTCGACTATGTGATGTTAAATGCTACAGAACAAGTCTATAAGAAAAGATCTAATAAATATCTATAGAAAATTGATACATTTTAGAGTTCGAAATATTGAATTTATAAACAAAATATATAAAAATTTCACGATAACATTGTACTTTTTGGTATAAATTTTAATATCAAATTCCGTAAGATTATTATGTGAGATATAAAATAAGAGATTATGGAGTGTTTTAGACACAAATTGTTATTTATTATCCATTTTCACGCTGCTCAGAGGCTCAGGCAGTGTTGATATATTGCTTTATTGGGCTGGCTGTGTTCTTAACGATCGCCTTTACCGCAGGTTGCGTGGCTTACAAGTAAGTATTTAAAATATTAAAAAAAACCTATTTCCAAAAAATAAATTAACAGACCGATACAATTTTTTTAAAAGGCAATCCTTGATAATAATTATAATATAAACGCCGCAACATTTGGAATGCAGGAAAATTGCGCTTTCAATTCTTTTTTAATAAGTGCTCACTAGCTATAAAATAAATATTATATAATTGAAATTAAATGAAATGAAATTAAAATTTTATATTAATATGCAATCTATTTCGAAAAAACCAAAATAATAAAAAAAAATGTATCGCTGTAAAAATATAAAACAATATAATACAAAAATGAAACAGACACATCCGTAAAGTAAGATCGTAATAATCGCCTTTCTTGTAAAAACTAAAAACGTGTGTTCTTTGTGAATTTTGATATTTGAAAGTAAATATATTGTATTTGATCGTGTTGTATATGCCGCTACGTATTATCACTTACTAAGTAGAATACGTATATGGTCTCTATAGAAATGTTTCCTTGTAACTTTGTAAATCTCTTGGCGTGCTATTCAAGTAGAAGGCAAAATTGTCTTTCCTTTTTCCTTAATGAAATTTGATCATTTTCTCGTATTATTATTTTGATATACGATCGTTGAATGTTTTGTACTATACAAATATTAATATAATATTTGATTTATTTATTTTTTTTATCTGGACAAGTTCTTTTTTTTACAACAACAAATTATATTTATTATTGTAACCGAAATCTATTCTAATAATATCTAATTATATCTAGTCTAAGAACAATCTATTATATAAATTTATAATAAAAAAGAAAAGTAAACTTTATAATATTGTTAGACAGGTGCGTATAGACGCAGAGATGAACAACAGAGCGTGGCGTGTTCGTCCCGAAGAAGTATTGGTAGAGGTGGGCACTGGTCTCGGTTCTAGTCCTGCCTTAAATAGCATCAATGAAGTACTTAAGGTACAATAATATATTATATTTTATTAACAGCTTAATAATTTTTTGGATTTTGGGACCTTTTAAGAAAAAAGGAATCTTTATAACCCCACTTTGTTGTCCGTCAGTCTGTCTGTCAAGAGGCATTATCTCAGGAAACGCATATTCCGACACTATAAAGGGAATCTATATTAATAGGGTACTTCCGGTTCACCTAAAATTTTGCAGCTAGTACCATCAACAGGTAGTACCAGATCAGGAAAAAATCTGAAACTATACATTTGAAAAAAAAATTTACCTCAAAAGGGGTCAAAATTTGATATTAAGGCCGCTAGTTCAAGTGAGGTGTCAGATGAAATAACTCTCTCTGGCTAAGCTAAGCTTTTTCTTAAATTCAGGCTCAAGCTTAAGCTTGATTTTGAGAAACAACTCAAGATCTCCAATTTTTGTATGGAATCTTCGGTGGACGAGCCCGACTCGCACTTGCTTATAATACTATTTATTCCGTAAACACTATAAAAATGTGATGGTGTATTTTTATATTCATACAATAATCAAATTCATAGAGATAGAGACCTAGAGATAGTGACTTTCTATATTTTTAGATAATATATAGATCACAATAAGATCAAAATAGGTTTTTTGATACTTTAGATGTACCTACCTTTAAGAATAAAAGGCAAAGGCGTTCAATTTAATCAGCTTCACGCTGTATCCCGCACACAGTAGGGTAGGCAGAGGGAACCTAAGACACGTTCTACGTTCTACACTTTCTGCCGAATTCTAGAGGTAGAGATTTTGCCTCGACACCTTCGCCTCAACATTAGGTTCCCCGTTCCTCTGCTTACCCTAATGTGTGCGAAATACAGGGTGTAGCTGAAAAGCACTCATTTAACACAATTTGCTCCATTAAGTTTTACATTTCAGTACGTCGCCCAATGTCTGCGGTACATTGCTAATTATAGTCACTATTGAAGTAATTATTGAACTCATTAAATGTTTCCAATTCGTTTGTTTTTATTGTTTGCTCGATATTCATTCAAATCAGACAAGGTCGAACGGCTTCAGTAAATACAAAAGATCTCTGTGAATTATCACAAAAATAATATGTTTTGATTTGTTTAAGATCGATTGTGTAATTGTTATTAATTCGTTATATTTGATATTAATATTAGGTATATTAAATTAAAGAAATTTCTGTAGAAGATCTATTTGAAAATTATAAAGTACTTACATGGTTCTTACATTTTTTTTTCACTCAATTCAAAATATTCTTTATTCAAATAGACTTTTACAAGCACTTTTGGATCGTGAAATTAACGCAAAGCTACCACCGGCTAGGAAGGCAGTTCTGCTGAGAGGAGCCGGCAAGAAAATAGTTGCTCTCTATGATAGTCTCTATAGCCTAATATAATAATACAATTACAGCTATCCTGAATAAAGTTCAAGTATTTTTTAATCATTTTTAAAGTGTTATTCTACACTTAGATCTTAATAAGTATTTTTTTTAATAACTTTTAATAAGAATGCCGAATCATGATGATATCTTGTCGCTACTTGGGTAAATACCAACAGTTTCGGATCAATCACTGAATCGTAAACTTATTTAAACATAATTTTAATTTTAACTTTCATTGCGTTTTAGTTATCTTTAGGCTGGAGTACACGCAGCTCTAATTCTGCTGGTATAAGCCCTTCTGTTACACTCTCCTCTTTCACGGTTGGCTTGTACAAGGGCAATCGTGTGGCGGTGAAGAAAATACATAGGAAAAAATTAGATTTAAATAAAAAATTGCTTTGGGAGATAAAACAAGTAAGTTTTATAATTTTATTTAATTTATTGATCGATATTGTTTATAATATTTATTCTTTATAAATATTAATAATTTGCACTAGGCCCGCAACGTATCTCACGAAAACACAGCACGTTTTATTGGCGCGTGTGTCGATTGCCCTTTAGTCTTCATTCTGACGGAGTACTGCCCGAAAGGATCTCTGAAGGACGTCCTGGCCAATGAGGAACTGCAATTAGATTGGAATTTTAGAACTTCTCTGGTACATGATATCGTGCAGGTACGTCATTTGTATTTTTAAAGTTATATAAACTAGAATCTTTTTTAGATTTGACCTGAACTTTAACTAAGTATAATTGGGTTTACGCTTAAGCTATTAAAATACCTATATACCATAAATAATACATAAAGTCCGAATACTGCACCAGCTCTCTTGCTCTTTTATTACATTTTATACTTTACATTTATTTAAACAGGAAAAATAATCAAAAAGTCTAATTTTATCTTTTGATAGGTAAATAATATTAATTAAAATTTAGAAACGTATTTACTGGTTTAGTAGATACAATGTACAAAAACGATTTAAAATTACATAATTCTTTCGCCAATGTTTCTGTACAAAACAACGTATTCTTACTTGAATATATACATATCTTCTATCTATACACATACAGTTGAGTTCTGCTATTCAACATGAAATACAACTAGAATTCGATGGAAAGTGGGGAACGGAAGAGAGTCTTAATGGGACGGAGAGTCTTAATTGGACGGAATGTCTTAACACTAGGTTATCACATTGCCTTTAGCTACCCTGCTATGTGTAAGATACCGCACGTGAAGCTAGCAGCAGCGTTATTGATTTCTGATTTCAAAATCAAAAGTCAACCTGTCATAGGTCTCAAGTGTTACCAACAACAGTTTATACCCTACTAGACTCGCACTTGTCAGCAGAGTTAACAACGAGCTTAGATTTTACGACTTTGACCTATAATACTGAGCTCCTCTAATAGCTAACTTGTTCATTTATCTTGCATAGTAAACTTATACCATTATAGTGTTACAATGTCGCTATAATTATGCCTGCTTTTTCTTATTTTATTATCCGTACTTGGTTATATTTTATGGTAATAAGCCTCATCACCAACATTTTTTTTAACACATGAGAACGAAATATTAAGGCATAAGTAATTTCGTCCCAGTTAAGACATTTCCGTTCCCCACTTTTCCCAAAATTCTGGAAGCATTGCGTGTTGTTGTTACTGAAGCGAAGAAATGAAAATATTAAATATTTAAATACTTATTTAGAAAACGTATAAAGCTCCTGGTCGGTTTCCAGGAGGCGCGAGTTCAAGTCCGGCTACGTTTAAATTTTAGTAGTATTTTTCTTTCCTAAGTATGGAATGACACTTTAAAAATGTTTAAAATTATTAAATATTTAATTTTAATTTAAGTGAGAATGGAATGCACAACCATCGTGTTTACATTTACATCCTTGTTCCATTTATTAATGCAATTTACAAAGTACTTTATTGCATATAGACATCGTCACTATACTTTGTAATATTTTTAAAATGATATTAAATATTTGTATAGATCTATAGTTAGCGTAGCATAGCTATATATAGTAGGTATTTGAACTTACTTAGATTGCGGCAATTCCGGCAATCCTTTTAATTACCCACGTTCGTACTGCACCAGTATCAAATTCATTTGAACTTGCTAATTTTATTCTAATATGGATCCAAGAAGATCCTTTAAATTAATGGATCATACATCCTCTTATATTATTTAAATTCTGTATAGCTACATATTGTTGACGTTGAAAAGGGTTAAAGGTGTAATTATCCTATTTCGAAGTTTTACTTTGATTAAGCACGTCTCGTGTTGATTTAGGATTAATCATTGAAACCATTGGGTAATTTTGGGCATGTTTTTTATGTAAATATATATACTGCTTCCAAAACAATTTCTCTACGTTGGCACATACAAAAAAGGACACTAAGAAACAAGGATTGCTTAAAAGAACTAACAATAGCATAAGAAAACACCAAATTAAGTATTATTGGCCTCAGCGATGTGCGTATACTTGGAAAAGAGATTGAAGAACGCGACAAAGTTATGATTTAGTATTTTAACGATACACCTATTAATCATGGAATAGTATTTCTAATGAAAAAAGACCGTAGCAGTTAGTGTTCCGTTCTCCCTGACTAACGCGCTAGGGATAAAGCGTGAACCTAAGTTAAGTTAAGTAAAGTTAAGTGTTTTTGAATTGGCGTATCGGAGCTAGATGCTATGCCTAAACCTGTCATTGGGAAACAAGAACTGGTCTATATTACAAGATTATTCTCCTACTGAACAATTAAATAATTCGGAAATAGATCTGTTTTACTCAAAACTCAATAGGAACCGAAGAAAAAGGGAAAGAGTTACCAGGGTTCTTTTGTTATGGAGAAAGAACCAGAAACGGCGAAAACCTACTCGAACTATAATATGAGAAGAGAGAATTTTAAGGTGTTCGATATTTTATTCAAAAAGTCGCAAAGATAACAGATGGACAGGGAGTTCTGTCGGTGACTTGTGCAGGAATCAAATTAATTATATATTATCGAACAAAAGTAATTTAGGTTTTTAAGTAAATAATAATGTAGTTCGATAATATTTGTATTTTATATACGATTAATAATTGTATTTTATAATACAGGGAATGTGCTATCTTCATAGCGGACTGGGGGCACATGGCAAACTTCGTTCTTCCAACTGCTTGATCGACGGACGCTTCGTCTTGAAGATCTCTGACTATGGACTAAACACGCTCTGCACTCCCACCGACTTGATTAAAGACGATGCCTACTACTACAGTAATTATCTAAAACGTTTTTGTTTCTAATTGCTTAAGACTTCGTTTCAGAAGTCATTACTTTAAATGCCTTAGTCACGACAGTTTCTTATTCTTCAAGTTTTTTGTTCATTTGTATGAATCGTGAAGAAAGATCTATTTTATTTAATTAATATTTTAAGGTTTGACAGGTTGTGGGTGTTGTAGATTTACACTCGAGTATCGAATGACTCGAGTATGGAATATTTAATGTTGAGTTCCGCAGAAAAGTGGAGAATGGAGTGTTTTTTCACACACTTTCCACACACACTAGATCCTTCTGCCTACCCTGCTGTGTGCGGGATACAGCGTGAAATTTAAAAAAAAGCAAAGATATTTAAATGTAAATTGAAATACTTAATTGGAATCTCTTAATGCGATTTAATATTGCGAGAGTAAAATTTGTAGAAAATTAAAAGACGTGCAAGTTGCGAAAAGTAGGTTCAATCTGTCTTCAAAAGGAATGTGATGTCGTAGCGGCGTAGAGCTCGTAGCAGGTACCGTGATATTGCATGCTAACAACACATTCGTTAAAGTTAGAGCACTGACTGTTATATTAGTATTTCTATTTATATTTTAGTAAAATAATAATATGAGGCCAGTCATAGCGCAGCGGCACGTAGTGTGACTGTAAAACTGACTGGTTGTGGGTTCGATCCCCACTCAAGGAGATGAAATATTTACTTAAATTTATATTTTCATTTCTTCGCTCTGGTGTCGAGGCAAAAGTGCGGCTTTGAGTTCTGCCACTCAACACGCAATGCCTCCAAAATTCGGCAGAAAGTGGGGAACGGAGTGTCTTAACTTTAGGTTCCCTCTGCCTACCCTGCTGTGTGCGGGATATAGCGTGAAGCTAATTTAATTTAATTTTTTAATTTTTTAATAATATTACACTATAAATACATTATTATACGAGAAAGTATTATTGCATAAAATATAGTAACTCCGAGGAAATATTAACTTATATTAATAACTATATATGGTCATTTGTGTCTTACACAAGTAACTACTTATGTCTCTAATGACAATTTAATTACTAATATAATTTTTAAATAAATATAAAAAAAAATATAAAAAATTCTATGTATGAAGTACATATCAAATATATACATACTTAAAAAAAGTAATAGAAAAAAATATTATATATATTTTTTTCTTAATTGAGTATATCCGTATGTACATAATTTATAGGCAATATTTGGGGCTAGTCGTGGCGCAGCGGCACAAAGTGTAACTGTAAAACCGACTGGTTGTGTGTTCGATCTCCATTTGAGGAGTTGAAAGATTTACTTAAATTTATATTTCCATTTCTTCGCTCTGGTGTCGAGGCAAAGCGCGGCGTTTAGTTCTGCCACTTAACACGCAATGCCTCCAGAATCCGGCATAAAGTGGGGAACGGAGTGTGTTACACTAGGTTCCCTCTACCTACCCTGCTGTGTGCGGGATACAGCGTGAAGGTGATTTGATTTGATTGCATAATTTATAGAGTTGCTATGGACGGCTCCAGAGCTCGTAGCGGGCAGCGTGTACCCGGGAGTCGTCGCCTCTCCTAAAGGAGACGTATACAGTTTTGGTATCATCCTTGAAGAAATTGTGTTACGCGCTGGCCCGTTTCATCATTATTCTGCCACTATGTCTAATAAAGGTGAAAATGATGTCATGCTAATTAAAGTTTTAATAATGCTTAAGTAGTATGTACAATGTACTCGTATTCCTTTATCATTTATTATAGTAACTATTCTGTTTAGAACATATGTGAGGCGAGTCGTGGCGCAGGGGCACAAAGTGTGACTGTATAATCGACTGATTGTGAGTTCGATCCTGACTTGAGGAAATGGAATATTTACTTACATTTTAATTTCTTTGCTCTGGTGTCAATGCAAAAGCGCGTTGTTGAGGTCCGCCGTTCGGCAGAAAGTGCAGCCTCCAGAATTCGGCAATAGGTGGAGAACGGAGTGGCTTAACACTAGGTTCTCTCTGCCTACCTTGCTGTATGCGGAATACAGCGTGAAGCTGAACATAACTATGAGTCAGTTGATTGAAAAATGAAAATTAAAAATCAAAATAAAAATTTGATTTCAAATTGAAATTGAAATTGAAATTTGATTCTATTTTTTCTTAAACAGTATGGAATACTTATTATTTATTCGCCGATTGACTTTGATTGTATGATGTTTAGAAATAGTATCTCGAGTGTGTGCCCACGAGACTCCACCATTCCGCCCAGTAGTGGGACTGGGTGAGGTGGGCTCAGCGGGAGGGGCTGCAGCGGAGTTACTAGAGCTGGCTGCGCGATGCTGGCTTGATGCACCAGACGACCGCCCATCATTTGATACTATTAATGCCAATTATATCAAGTTAGTTCGTTTCTTTAATCATTTATGTAAAATATTTTGTATTATAAACTACTTTGTTTTTATATATTGTAATGATGACTATACTTTCAAATGTTTATTTAATTTTATGACATAATATACTTAATTATAATATTTAAAGCTTTAATATCATCAAAAACTTTAACCTGTGAGAACATAAAATATTATAATAAGGTCTTTGTAAACATAAAATATCACTTTAATAGGATTACCGATATCAATTTCAAAACATAAATTAGTTATTAAATGCAATTTCAAATATGTTTCATTGTTATCAGGGGATACTGTGATAATTTAATGGACGATCTCTTACGTCGTATGGAACAGTACGCTAACAATCTCGAGTCCCTCGTAGAGGAGAAGACGGAACAGCTCTCATTGGAAAAGAAACGATCTGAAGAATTACTATACCAAGTCCTTCCGCGGTCAGTTATCTATCTTTGAGTTTTAAAAATATATTTTTTAAATTTAAATTTTCTCCGTGTAGATAGGTAATTTGGAAAATAAATGAATTTCATTGTTTTTTAAATAAAAAAGGCAAAAGAGATAATTCTGAGGCCATTTTTGTTTCTGACTATAACGTGATGCTTCTAGGAGTTCGACATTATGTTGTTTAATTTTTATAATTTTGATAAAATATTGAAATATTCTACAGATGCGAATATATAATAATATATTTATTATATTTACAAGCACTATTATTTAATACTAGCGACCCGCTCGCGGCTTCGCCCGCTTAAACCACAGAATTATTTATTTAACACACTGAATTATGTTCGTGTTTTGATATACTTATAATGTATGTTTGCAATGTAATGAAGTTTTTTATGAGAAAGTTGTTAAAACTTTAGGTCGCATTTTCGTACCTCCCATAAGAATCTTCAATTGAATGTTTGAAATAAAAACACAACTTATCGATACTTACTATATGTGCGATAATCTCAGAAACGGCTTAACCGATTTAAATACTTTTTTTGTTTGTATTCTGGCAAACTGCCCTTAAATATTAAGTATTAGTTTTATTTTAAGCAGCTTCATGCTAGTCAGAGGGAGGAACCTAGTATTAAGACACTCCGTTCCCCACTTTCTACCGAATTCGGGACGCATTGCGTGTTGAGTGGCAGAACGCAACGCCGTGCTTAACCTCGACCCCAGAGCGAAGAAATGGAAATATAAATTTAAGTAAATATTTCATCTCCTCGTGTGGGGATCGAACTCAGAGAACCAGTCGGTTTTACAGTCACACTTTGTGCCGCTGCGCCACGACTGGCCTCAACTGGATTGGACTTTATTTTAATCGGTTCACATAAAGTTAAAACCAGATCCACGCTTTATCCCGCCCTTAGTAGGGCAACTTAGTGTAAGATATTGGGTATAATGTGACTGATGTGCGAAATGAAAATATTATTAAATTATAATTCAATCCTGCATGTGTGGATCGGACCCACAACGTCGCGTTACAGTTACAATTGGGCATATAGGGTAAAATAGTTTAAACCCGTACCTAAAGAATTTAAGCAAGATACATCAACAGTGAAGACGTAGGTTTTTTTCTCATTTCACAATGTTTATTCATATCTATATTTCGTATGACGCGGTTACGCATAGGTACCAATAATGTAAACACATACTACTACAAAAATAGTACTAAAATGTTTAGAACTTTAAACTTTGCCGCCAAAACCTACGACTCGATTTCGCGGTTTCCCTTTGATAAGTTTATGTGTGCGTGCGTCGTTCTTAACAAATTGTATTTTATTTTACAACGATAATTTTATTATTTATTTTGTTTGAAAAAATAACTTTCTTATTTTCGGGTTTTTAATTTAATATGTAATAGGCTTTTATAGAGTAGTTAAACTGTGGTTTCATTTAAAGTGGTCCTAACAAAAAAACTCTGTATAATTGAGCATATTTAATATTTATAGTGATTTTTTGGTGAAAAGATACCAATAGTTATTACAACCACTTGCGAAGAAGCATAGTTTAGGCAATTTTTTATTCTTATACCTTTTGAAAAACTACCAACGTTCTTAAGTTAATATATTATTTTTTCAAATTAAAAAAATTGTCTATGTCATCCTAATGGCGGAAAAATATTCAAAATGTATTGTAATACCACATTAGTATCGACAATGTAGTGTTGATAGTAATTAAAAATAGATATACTACAGGAGGATATCTTCATATGCACTGTTTTAACCTGTTTTATGTATAATATAGAATAATATATTCTATAGAGGAATCACACATTCTTTTTATTCAGTTTAGTAAATACATTTTTTAGAGGTTACTCTGTACTAAAATGGCATGCAACTCTGTTCCCGCATTTACGTTCCTGATATATCGATATAAATAATAGATATACAAAATATAGGAAGGAAACACAAATGCAATTATATAGCATTTTTTCTTTTTTTCATACTTGAAACGTATTAATAAATTACATATTATGTATTACATACAATTAATTTCTTTTGAATATAACACTAAGTTTAATCAGCTTCACGCTATTTTAACAGATAACATAAGATGACATTAAAACGTATTGACATCACCACGTGATCCATCTAAACACAATATAATTTTTATAAACAATGAACTCACAAACAGAATTTACTTTCCAAATACTTTTTATTCTACATATCGCCATATGAGCTAATCCCAAAAAATATACTTACTTTATTATTTTTGTTAATATCACCAACGTTGACGTTTAAAATAATAGTTATGGTAGACTGAACAAATATTGATTATACTTCTTTTTTTAGCTTCACGTTGTATCCCGCACACAGCAGGGTAGGCATAGGACACCTAGTGTTAAGACTCAATTGGACTGTATTTTTATCCTTGTTACCTTAGAATTTTTGATTGTATGAACCGATTTTAATTATTCTTTTTTTATTTGAAAGGTAATGCGTCCCGTGTAGTCTTATTTTAATTTAGTTTATATTCAACAATGGTATCTATGAGAAAATCATATAAATCTCAAATTTGCATTAAGTATATGAGCGACAAATGAACGTATAAGTCAATATCAATTCAACCGATTTTAATGATTCTTTTTTTATTAGGAAGGGTACATATAAAGGGTAGTTTGGTGAAAGTTTAGTTAAGTTCAGAGTGTGAAATCCAGTTGAAATTGAAGAAGTCGATTTTTTTTATTAAAAAATATAATTATGTAATTTTTTCTACAAAAAATTCTTTATACTCCATGATAAAAACTATCCTATAAGTGACATTAGGCTTTGAACTATTACCATGCCAAAATTAATTTAATTTCATACAGTAGTTATCGGTATTTTAGGTAATTTATATTTTTCAGTTTTTATTTTTTTTAAAGAAAACTATCATGAAATTCGGAATGAAACCCAAAAAAAATGTACCTTGAGGCCCTAGGCTAACACCATGCAAAAATTCATCAATTTCTGTCAGGTAGTTTTTGCGTGATTGACGCACAAACAAACCGACAGACAGACAGACAGACAGACAGACAGACAGACAGACAGACAGACAGACAGACAGACAGACAGACAGACAGACAGACAGACAGACAGACAGACAAGAATTCTGCTGAGTGGTTTTTTAGGTTCTATAATCGACATATTAACCGACCTAATTTTTATTTTTTTTATATCTTTCATGTACAGAATTGACTTTTCTATCCTTTTATTATATATGGAGATTAATCACATTAATAAGATAATGAGTGCGACAAGGTCAGGCAAGACAAAACTACACATTCAACATCATTTTTTTAATTCTTAAAATAAAAAATAGGTATAGATTGTTTTGTGAATTCATGTGATAAATTACATTTTATAACTCCTTTTAATTTTTGACTTTTCAGTTCGTTTCAATACAAATTTAAAATACCTTTCGTGACAAAGTGCATTTATACATCGCTCATTTACCGAAACAATGTGTCGGTAACCTTCTTTCGTCGTACCATCGTTTCTAATTCAGTAGCTTAGAGAAATAGCTGTCTCCATAGCTGACTTGGAGCCTGCGAATGAGGCTAAGGATGAAGGACCTTGTCTCTCAACGCAATAGGTCATCACTGACACACACACTGGTCCTCCTAGTTTTTCCATTTAACTACACTTCAGATAGGAGACAGCCTACATAAAAAATAAACTTTTTTAAATTATAAAACTTTTATTGAAGTTTATTCGTGTAGTAAAAAATTTTTTATGTGAATGTGTAGTCACATATATAGATCACATGTGTGAATATGTAGTCACATATGTGGACCACATGTGTTAATATGTGGTCACATATGTGGACCACATGTGTCAATATGTGCTCACGTATGTGGACCACATGTGTGAATATGTGGTCTTTCATGTGGACCACATGTGAGAATGTGTGGTCACATATGTGGACCACATGTGTGAATACGTGGTCGCGTATGTGGACCACATGTGGGAAAATGTGGTCACATATGTGGACCACATGTGAGAATTTGTGGTCACATATGTGGACCACATGTGTAAATATATGGTCCCATATGTGGACCACATGTGTGAATATGTGGTCTTTCATGTGGACCACATGTGAGAATTTGTGGACACATATGTGGACCACATGTGTGAATATGTGGTCGCGTATGTGGACCACATGTGGGAAAATGTGGTCACATATGTGGACCACATGTGTGATATGTAGTCACATATGAAGATTACATGGGTGATCCTGTGGTCACATATGTGGACCACATGTGTGAATATGTGGTCTTTCATGTGGACCACACGTGAGAATTTGTGGTCACATATGTGGACCACATGTGTGAATATGTGGTCGCGTATGTGGACCACATGTGGGAAAATGTGGTCACATATGTGAACCACATGTGTGAGTAAGTATTCACATGTGCAGATCGCATGTGTGATATGTTGTCACATATGTAGACCACATGTGTGATATGTAGTCACATATGAAGATTACATGTGTGATCATGTGGTCACATATGTGGACCACATGTGTGAATATGTGGTCACGTGTGTGGACCACATGTGTGAATATGTGGTCACGTGTGTGGACCACATGTGTGTTTATGTGCTCACATATGTGGACCACATATGTGATCATGTGGTCACATATGTGGACCACATGTGGCATCGTGTGGTCATATATGTGTACCACATGTGTGAATAAGTATTCACATGGGCATATCACATGTGTAATATGTTGTCACATATGTAGACCACATGTGTGATATGTAGTCACATATGAAGATTACATGTGTGAATATGTGGTCACGTGTGTGGACTACATGTGTGTATATGTGCTCACATATGTGGACCACATATGTGAACATGTGGTCACATATGTGGACCACATGTGGCATCGTGTGGTCATATATGTGAACCACATGTGTGAGTAAGTATTCACATGTGCAGATCGCATGTGTGATATGTTGTCACATATGTAGACCACATGTGTGATATGTAGTCACATATGAAGATTACATGTGTGATCATGTGGTCACATATGTGGACCACATGTGTGAATATGTGGTCACGTGTGTGGACCACATGTGTGAATATGTGGTCACGTGTGTGGACCACATGTGTGTTTATGTGCTCACATATGTGGACCACATATGTGATCATGTGGTCACATATGTGGACCACATGTGGCATCGTGTGGTCATATATGTGTACCACATGTGTGAATAAGTATTCACATGGGCATATCACATGTGTAATATGTAGTCACATATGTAGACCACATGTGTGATATGTAGTCACATATGAAGATTACATGTGTGATCATGTGGTCACATATGTGGACCACATGTGTGAATATGTGGTCACGTGTGTGGACCACATGTGTGAATATGTGGTCACATATGTGGACCACATGTGTGAACATGTTATCACATATGTGAACCTTTTATAAAATATATTTAATTCATTAAATGTAATTTGTATATAAATAAATAAACGTAAAGAAACGTTACGTAACATCATACATAATAACAATTAAAACGTAAACTGCAGGCTAATTGATCATCCAGTAGACATTTTAATTAAATTATCAGCTGAAGCAGAATGTCTTTGTATCATCAGAGTTGTAAACCATTTGTTCGATAATTAACTTTAACAGTTATGAACATATACTATTGTTCAAAGACGTCACTATTACATTTCAATCCTATGAAAATTTATAATGGAGAGAAGAAAGAATTTCAAATAAGATAGTGGTGCACTTACTCAATTTTGCACTTTCCAATTTCTTTAGATAGTATAGCGGAACACAAGGCTTCGCTTCGTTTGTTTTTACGGGCAGAAAAATAAATATATTCTTCCACTTAGTGGGAATTTAACCTAATTAAAATACAACTAGTGCTACAACCAGAAATCTCAGTTCTCTCAATTGTACCGTCATAGCGTCAAGTTTTAGTCGACATATTAACTTTAAACATATTAATTTTTTATCGACATATTAACCGACGTAATTTTTATTTTTTTTATATCTTTCATGTACAGAATTGACTTTTCTATCCTTTTATTATATATGGAGATTAGTAAATACTTTGCATATAGGCCTGTAGCACAACAACTGATGGCGGGTGAAGTAGTCCAGCCGGAGAGTTTCGAATGTGTAACCGTGTACTTTAGTGACATTGTCGGCTTCACGGAGCTCTGCGCCGCGTCCACGCCCATGCAGGTCGTTGACCTCCTCAACGATTTATACAGCACCTTTGATAGAATCATCGGTTATTACGATGTGTATAAGGTAAGAAATTACTTAATTTTTATTTCTATATCTTTAAGTGTTGATTTTACAAAAATGGATAAATCTTCATACTTTTCTTTGTTAGCCTCTGACTGCCCGTGCATTTCGATGTTATTTTTTCTGTTATTCATCTCGTATTAAATGTATGTGACCATAAACCTAGTGGACGTGGGTTTGATTCCTACTTGGGGGAACAAATTATTCGCCGCTCTGGCATCAAGACAAAGCGCCGCGTTTAGTTTCTCTACTAAAAAGAAAATTCCCTCTTCCCCGTTTACCTACTATATGATAGACACGGTGTGAAGCTAAATAAATGTATTGAACAGGTAGAGACTATCGGGGACGCATACATGGTGGTGTCAGGGTTACCTGAGCGCAATGGAGATTTGCATGCGCGAGAAATATGTTTAATGGCGCTAGCCATAGTGGAGGCGGTGCGGAGTTTTGTTGTGAGACATCGCCCCGCTCATAGACTCGAGGTAAAGTATATAATGTGGTATATAAGTTTACAAAAAAACATATATTTAACAAAAATACATATTACTATTTAGATTATAGTTAAAAAATATAAATACAATATTATTATTATTATTGATGTATTTCTGGAGTGTTTTAAATAATAAATACACAAATATTACTAATTTCGGCTTTACTGTAATAAGTTTTTTGGGTTTCACGATTATTTCATAATTTAAAGGTTTTTTTAGGTGCGTGTAGGCGTCCATTCGGGGCCGGTGTGTGCGGGAGTGGTGGGTGTTAAAATGCCGCACTACTGTCTCTTCGGCGACACCGTGAACACTGCTAGCAGGATGGAGTCTACTGGACAACGTGAGTAAAAAAAAATACTATCACGTATTTGTACTTACGGCCATATTTTTTCATTATATCTCACCTCTTCTATAATATCAAAGTTTTATATTGTTAATAAAAAATAACACTTAACAGTAATACCATATTCAACTATAAATAAGCCATGTGTAATGCTTAATAAACTTTTTAGTTTTCATTATTTAACCTACTATTATGTAAACTGGCATTTAAAATTTAATTATATTTTTATTTAATGTTATTGAAATTATAAAAAAACAAGGAAATAATTTTATTTTTAGCGTTGAGAATTCATCTAAGCGAAAACACAAGGATATTACTCCAACAATGGGGCACATTCGTAGTGGAGAGTCGAGGGGAGGTGGAGCTAAAAGGACGCGGTCGAATGCTTACACATTGGTTATTGCATTGTTCTGAACCAGAAGCGAGGCTGGTCTCGCAAGGGCCCCAGCCTCCTCCACAATATCCGATTTTGTTCCCAGCTTTACCCCAACCTCCTTTGTTGCATACACCGTATTTAGTAGTAGATCCTCCAACATTAGCTGCTTAAAATGGAAAATTAATATGTATTTGATAACTTGCGTAACAAATACTTGTACTCTAATTAAATAATTAATTTAATTATATAGAAAGTTTGTTATATATTAAATAAAGTTCATGTTTTGTAGCATCAAATATATATTTTCCTTACAGGGAAGTTTGGAATAAATATTCCACTTAATATTTTGTAGTAGACAAAAAAAGAGATCTCTTTAGTCCGTTGGAAATGCAGTAGAACCAAATGTTACTGTGTAGATTTTAGATCCTTTTTTACCCTTAGATCGTTTTTTTATTTCTAAATTTTCTTTTTATAAATAACAATAATATTAATAAAAATACAAAAATATTTTCGATTGCCAATTAAAGCGAAAAAATATATTTTAGATTATGTTTTCATTTTGTTTAACAGAACTTCTTTTTTTTATTTTGTTTACATAAAGTTGTATATTGTAATAATCATTTATTTATACTGTTATTCCTAATTGTAAGAAAAAAGTGCTCAAAACAGTATATCTCTATATTTTTTTTCCTTATATAAAAAGTTTATTTAGGTATTCTATAATATCACTTCCTAACCTTAATCAACGTTATTTCAATGTGGAAAGTATTAATTGAAGCTAACAACATAGCTAGTTCGCTAAAATAAGAGGGCTAGTTAGATCTATAGAAACAGGTTTACGTTTTTTATTCTGTAGAATGAATACACGAACGAACGCTATAAATTAGTTTCCTAGAAAATACGAGTATGAATCTCACTTTTAAATGGATAAGGCAAATTAAAAAGTCGTATTGGTATGACCGTGTATAATTTTATAATGGAAACTCTTTATTTTTTATTCTTTAAAAGTTAAGTTCTATTTGTGTGTAAGTAATTAAGAGTGTTTGCTTTTTGTGCACATTAAATATTTTATTTGAATTCCACTCGGTGAAATTTAAATTTTTTTTGTCGCTCCTTAGTTCGCTATGTTTTTCAGTTGTGCCGATATTTTATCGTATTATATCATCATCATCATCATCAAGTATTAACCAGCTTCACGATAATATTAATATATAACAATAAATATCATCTATATAATCTTCTATAGGGTTTAGCATATTTTTAGTATCGTAGGTAATGTATAAAAAAATATATAGAAAATTAAAACAAATATTTTTTCTTGTTAATTATTTATACATTTTCATTGTTAGTACGTAACTTATCTGTATCGTGCAAAAATATTGTTTACATGAGTGATTATAATATTTAAACACAAAGAAAAGATATATAATATATTTGTCACAATAATATATAATTGTAGTGAACGAATTGTAGATGTAGACAGAGATTTTCTATTTTTATATGTGTTTCACGGTATTATTACAATTAAATAAAATCCTTGTACTATTATTAAAAAAATCAATTAAAAAAAACCGCTTCAGCAGGGTAGGCAGAAGGAACCTAGTGTAAAGACACTCTGTTCCTTACCTTTAGGATAGGCAAAGGAGAAACCCAATGAAACAATGTAGGGAATTTTTGAGTTCCATATCCGCCTCGTTTACAGCTAGCACAGCTTTAAATATTTAAATTTATAACATTTTCTGGGTTTGAAATCAATCATTAACGATCAGTATCATTAACGCCTTAAAAATCTGTTAATTAGTGAACAAATAAGTAATTAACAGTCTGTTATTTGATTACTTTAGTCAATGAATCTTTTAAAACTTTAGTAGAGTTTATGTCAAAATTAGTACAAATGATTTATAAGTTATCCATAATTATTATTTGTGAAGCTTTGTTTTGGTAAATAAAATAAAGAGAAAGAAAGCAGAAATATCACGCGAAGCATAAAATGTTTTTTAGTAAGTTAAGTACATTTATTTATATATTTCGTTTAAAACATTACCCAGTTTTATGTTTACAATCGAAATAGTATATACATTATTCGTAACGTAATATTTATTTAATTAGTTTCACTACAATACAGAAATTGGTACGGGGCCCACATTGGGCGAATCTAACTCGCACTTGACCGGTTTTATTTTAATATGCTATACCTACTAAGTATGCCCTCCGCACGCGTAACCAAGCAACCCCAACAAGAAAATACGCAAACAAACCCTATCGAGTTGTAAAGTGGATACTATCATAAAATAAATACATATTTAATTGTGTAAGCTAAAGCATAAAGTGTAAGCTAAAAATAAACGTCAAATAATTTTAACAATGGTTCATTATATAAGGACAGTATGGATAGCTACATTTTTACTTTGTGTTAATGGTTTAAAAATACCTGGGAGTTGTGAAGATGGTCATTATTATGAGCCAAGTCTACTGGATTGCTTGCCGTGTTCTAAAAATGTGTCTTTGGTTACATCTACGGATGGTAAGATTTTGAAAATAAATAATATGTAAAAACAGTTTTTTTTTTTTTTATTTATTTAAGTAGACTATTACAGAATAATGATAAATACAAATTCAAGGTGCAATCATAAACTCATTCGAGTTTTACCGTGCACCAGCGCCATCAAACATATCTATGAGTTCAAACTAATGTTTGACTGTTGATTAAAATAGGATAAGTTTTGATGTGATAACAGTTGTATTCATAAGACATTGTCTTTTCCAAAGAAAAATCTTATTAAATAAAAATAAAAAATGTTTTACTCTCTTATTTTTAGAACTGTTAAGAGAATAAGTACTCATATCAATGTCATGATTACTGAATTTCTTTTGTGATTTATTTTTATTAATGTGGTATTAATTACATAATCAAAAACCAACTTTTATCTTTTATATAAATCAGGTTTTAGCTGTACTTGTGAAGACCATAGTATAGCAATATCTATAGATCGATGTAAGCCGTGTAATATGACTGAAGTTGTGTCATCTGATGGCACGATGTGTATACCTCGACGATGTCAAAGTGCATCAGGGAAGATAGTTTGCAGGAAGTGTCCCAATGATTATATTTCCGGTAAATCGTGATCTATACTTACAATAAAATCGTAACGGATCGGTGTTTGCGCGTGGAAATAAATCAGAAAAAAAGTTCCTTAAACAATTATTTTTAAAACTTTTATATGTTTGTCTAATTGTGTTTGTTTTATGTCAATCGGTTTACAAATAAAAGAGTTATGTCAATATAAAGCGTTCCATGCGGCAATATTGCTACAAAACAAATGTTTTTTGAATTGTATGAGTTATTTGTATTGGTAGCAGGATAGGCAGAGAGAACCTAGTATTCAGACACACCTTTCCCCACTTTCCGCCTATTTTTTTGAGGTATTGTGTATTGAGTGGCGGAACTCAACGCTGGGCTTAAAAAAAATATAAAAAATAATTTGCTCTCTCAAGTGGGGAGGACTTATTTGTTGTGCGTTGTGCGCCACCACGGCCTCAATGTATGTATGTGATGTATGTATATATATATATAGCGTTGCATATAAAATAGGATACATGTTAGGATACTTAATTTTGTGGTTTTCCTTTAAATATAATTGCAATTTTTTCCATTTTTTAAGTAATTAAGTACACCATGTATGCCAATCAAGTAAATTTTGGATTTGTTAAATGCGTATCTTGAAGATGATTTTACCTAAATCTTATACTTTAAATTTAATTTTAAACGTATAATATATATATATATATATATATATATATATATATATATATATATATATATATATATATATATATATAGTTATTATGAAATAATTTTATAGTTTCTTAAAATTACAGTAACTCAAAATTTCGACGGTTCCCCTATGAAAGAAGTGCAATGCATTAAATGCGCTCGAGGCTACAAAGCATCCAACAATGTTTGCGTTAAATGTGAAGCTTGTACGTGCAATAAATATGAAATAATTGTTAAAGGCAAATGTATACCAAAAAAATATGTTATGGAAAGACCCAAATACGCTGTGAACGAGTTACATCCAGACCAGCTGTTAGAGATAGTGAAACTGGAGTATATGTGCACTGTAAGTTTTGTACATTAGAGAGTGGAGTGATGACGCTTGAAAATACAAAAAAAAATCTGTGTTCAATTAATTTGATATTTTTCAAACGCTTCTATTAGGTCAAGCGCATTTTTATTCTCATTTTTTATACGTCAAATAACCACAAGTCCAATAAACAGACTGGAGCGAGCATTTCACCTTTAACATACAAACGTCATTTTATATTTTTTTAGGTCGAGTTGCAGGTGCGTTAATTTTAAGCCTATTTCTAGTACTAATTTTATGTACATCACTAGCTTTGGTAAAATCATTAATATTTTTCTTAACATACATAATATCTTCAAAAATGTATTGTGATGCAACTCTCAATATATTAAAACCTTTGCCCTAAGTAATCTTTAGTGCTATAGATTGCACGAACAGCTCGCTTCTGCAGGACAAATACTGATTGAAAACCGGCTGCATTACCCCGAAGTAAAATCCCATAGGACATAATACTATGGAAGTAGCTGAAGTAAACAAGTCGAGCCATTTCTACGTCATTGAATAATCTAATTTTTTCACTGTGAAAGGTCAATATGAGGTCCCCAATGTAACTTGAAGTCAATGGAAAAAAAACCCGTAGAATCAACAGATTCCATTGGTTACCATTTAAGAGTACATCGGCTTTAACAATTTTTTTGTTAGGTGTTCTGAAAATCATACATTAAGTTTTTTTACTATTCAATGGTAAGTTATTAACACTGAACCAATGTACTACTTTCGAGAGAGTGTATACAAAGTGGCATAGCCCACCTGCGGCGGTGTTTCCAGGTCGATACGCGTCTATCTCCACCTTAAAGGCTAGCAACGCACCTGTAGCTCCTCTGGTGTTACATTGGATCGTGGTCGGCGTTGATCACTTACCACCAGGTGACCCGTACGCTCGTTTGCCTTGTTTTTTTTTGCATAAAAAATACAGTAGTGGTATAAATTCACGACAAAGTTACGATCCTTAGCTTCACCAGTTTCATAATTTATTATTTTCCATGTCATTTAAATTTTATCATAGGAATCTTTAATTTTATTTCTTATATTTACGGTACACGTAATGGTCCCTATAACACGGTTTCTGATGAAGTCTTGGTATGCCTGTTTGCAAAATTGTTGAGTACTATCCTAAGTTCTTTTTACCTTTTCTAAATATATAATTTGAGTATTACTTTACGAAATTAACATAAAGATATAAGAACAAGAAATATTTAACGTTTTAGCAACATGATATTCGTGCTTGTCGTGCACTATCCGGCATTTGTGTTCGAAATTTTTATGCGACTGATCTGGCTGGTCCCTGTAGGCTTTGGTTACAGGGCAATTTAACGAAATATCCAGGTAAATAATAAATAAATGAAAATTATTTAAAATTTGAAAATAATGATTACTATTTAATTTTCCTTTACCTTTTCAGGACTTCCTTTACTAGTTATTGATGATTCTAAAGTAATAAAACAAGATTTGTTATTAGATTTAAGTCGGGTAAGTGTATTTAGTTATTTTATATCAATGCATTTGTGATGAAAATATTTAAAAATAATTATTTATTTCCCCATGTGGGAATCGAACCCACAACCGACGCGTTTATAGTCACACGCTCCTATCCATGCGTCACGACGGCCTATGCAAAGTGCTATGTAAAGTGTTCTTGTGATGAACTACATAAATAGTAATTTATTGGAATATTTTAAGGATACGCTAAAAATAGCTATAGCAAAACATACAAGTAGTGGTGGATTTGAATTTATGGAAGACACGAGTCGTAATGGTCACAATTGTCTTCCGCCTGTAGACATTAAAATAGGTGATAATACTTGGTGAGTAACCGAACGTACCAAGGAAATATATCCTTTGAGAGTTCTTTGGATAAATTATTAATTTTCCTACAACTTGCTTTACAAGTTAAACATTTTAGAATTAGAAATGGATAGTTTTTATATATAAATATTTTAAAGTTAACTTTGAAATATTTGTACTGTAAAAAAATATTTATATATTTTAGAATCTGCTCTTTCTGTGAATTTAGTTTTTTTTTCAGTTTCACGCTTTATCACTTAATCCAGGTCAAATAAAACCTAGTGTCACAATCTTCTCAATTTGTCATCCCAATTTGTCACATTAGAACGGAATAATTAAAATGATTTAAATATAATAATTACAATCCGATGTACTTACTACCCAAGACATTTACAATATCCTACTGAAATTAATAAAAAAAACACAATCATTATCTTTTAATAGTCACAAAAATATATTATTAAATTGTTTTATTGGAATTGTTATATAATTGTTTTATAATTTCTTCGTATGCTAGTGTACTCAGCTAATTGAACGTGTGGAGTTTGTATGGGCGTGAAGGTGTTTGTACACGCGAGTGACCACTCTCGTTTATAGCTCTAACAACTATGTATTATAATAACAAAACGATATATAACATTTTTTATTATTTTACTAATTTAAAATAATTTTAGGCAAAGTTGTTCAAGAAATATATCTTTGGATAAAACAGGATATGGAGATATTATGGAGATATATTTATATTCACCAAGTAATGCTAGCTTCATGCCTTTGCCTATTACTATACTTAAACCGAGCGGTCGTTATGTACAGGTGATTACGTAAATTAAAATTATAGTACCACAGTTGGTACGTGAATAAATGTAATAAAATATTTGAACCCACTCAGAGAAATATTCGTAATTGTACCTCATGGGGTAAGGGAGTTATGTTCTATCGATGCAAAATTCCAAATATAGTAGTGTAGTGATACGACTAAAAGTAGTATTTTTTCAGTTTCACTCTGTATACCGTTTGTAGATGGATAGGCGGAAGGTGCCTAATTTTAAGACACTCCGGTCTCCACTTTCTGCTGTATTCTGTAGACATTGCGTGTCGAGTGGCGAAGGTCCACGCTGCGCTTTGCTTCGACACCAGAACGGAGAAAATTTTCAATTCCTCGAGTGGGAATGGACCCCACAACTTGTCGCGTTTACAGTTATATGCTTGTACCCCTGCGCCACGTCTGGCCTCAAAAGAAGTTCATTGACACAAATATTTGTGAATTAAAATTAATTATAGTCTATAGTTTATCAACAATTTGCTTTATATTTCAGAAATCTTCTTGGCCATCTGGTAAATTTAGAAAGTTCTTTATTATAACCAGCTTTCTTTCTACAACAGAAAATATAACAAATACTATTTACTTACAAACTCTGCTTTTTAAAGTGCGGTAAGTGTCTATCATTAAACGTTACTTAAAAATGTTGCCATATCAAAAATTACGCGAGTTGTGGTGCAAGACACAAGCGTGTGACGGTAAACGCGCTATGTTTTGGTTCGATTCCCACGCTGCCATGGAGGAAATGAAATATTTCATATATTCATTTCTTAGTTCTGCTGTCGTAGGGGGCGGAGTGTCTTAACACTAGGGTCCCTCGTGCTACATGCAGTCTACAGCGTGAAGCTGAAAAAAAAATGATACTCTTAAAGGTTAAAACGAGACGCGTCCAAAATTGGATCTCTCCAACTGCAGCTGGAAGTTGAAGCGCAATATGCTACAAAGTCTCATTTCACTAACATTATTACAACAAATATTAAAGGTGAACATGACATGCCGAGTGCTGGAGTCCTGCGCAGTTTGGAAGTGAGTAAATAAAATATTTTATTTTAGCAACTTTTAAATAATTGTGTTATCTATTTTACTCTTGTTACTGTTAATTTTTAGAATATTAAGATTAAAGGTAACCTACGTATAGTGTTTATTTATTTATTTATTTATTTATTTATTTATTTATAGAACACCAACACAGCTTACACTAACAAGATTAGAAAATACAGATTACAAAACTTAATACAAAAAACCAAGTGCAGCCACAATTATAGGTGTTGACGGCATGCTAGTTTTACACCTACAGTATAAATATTATATTAAAAATATATCTTTAAAATTATATAAAAATAAAATAAAATAAAAGCTAATTGCAAATACACAAGATCAAAAGGTTAAAAAAATAATAATAATAATAATAGCAACGAATTAATAATCAGCAGACATGGTTACTTAGATCTCAAGGACTCCAGTATTTTGTCACGAAATAAGGGCCGTTTATCAAAGAAAATATAAAGTACAAATGAAACCAAACTTTTGAAAAGTGAACTGAATATATTTAGAGGCCAGTGGTGGCGCAGGGGGACAAGCGTGTGGCTGTAAACGAGATAATTTGAGTTCGATTCCCACTGGAGGAAATTATATTATTAAATTATATATTTAATATTTTTATTTCTTCGCTCCGGAGAATACATAGAATTTTCAGAAATTATGTAAGTAACTAGCGACCCTCCGCGCGGCTTCGCCCGCTTATTGGGTTTTTGCCAAAGTATACAAAATCTTTGTATAATTTGTAGACTGTGTTTTAGTTTAAAGTTAAGCTATATAACGTGAGTGTGTGTCTGTAAACGCGACAGTTCGTTGGTTTGATTAACACTCGAGTAAATTAATATTTTCATTTCTACCCTCTGGTGTCGAGGTAAAGCGCAGCGTTGAGTTCCGTCACTCAACCAGCAATGCCTAGAATTCGGCGTAAAGTGGAAAGCGGAGTGTCTTAACACTTCTTTAAAATATAAAGACACATGTGGGTGTACCTTCGTACACGTAGTATACAGCGTTAAGCTGGAAAAAGACAGTTTAAAATATATCATAAGTCTAGACCAAAAACCATGTTTTATTTCATTTACATATATTTTGTTACGTAAAAAAATTACAATTTATTTATTTAAGAACCATATAAAGGAAACATTTGGATAAAACAAATAAATATTTTATAGATATGGGGAGGAATTTTTGGTCTGTTAATGGTTTTGTACGCTCTAATACAATGGCGAGGAGTCGTGAGGAGAGGCGGGCTCTACATCGTGATAGTTCCCTTAAGTTTCAATTACGTTGCCGACGCCTTATATTATGCAAGTATAAACATATAATATTTGTAAATAATGTAGTGTAAAAATAAAAATTCTTTTATTTTGCAACATTTTTTTCCCATTTTATGATCGATTTTTTTCGTTGCAGAAAAACACAATACAATGCTCTCCATTAACAGTTTTTTGATTGTTATTATTTTCTGAAAACTGTTATCGATGTATACATCTTATATATTTATTTATTTAAAAACTGTTTACTGTCCAATATATGTATTAAATCATATCGTCGACTTAGAGTGCAAAGTTGCTAAATTAATTTTAGTTTTTTGATTATGGTAATTTTTATACCACTCTAAAGTGTAAAAAAACTTATATTTTGTTTCATATTGATATAGAAGATACAAATCATTTTTAGAAATTATTTGTATCTTCTATATCAATATGAAACTAATATAATTTTCTAGATTTTCTAGCAAGTTTACACTCTAAGCAGAAGATATTCTATTTTGTATTAGATTTATTCTATATTATATTTATTCCATATTATATTTATTTTCAACTTCTATCACCAAAAACTTGTAGGCAACAGTAGTTTCAACGCTACACGCGCTCGCCGCAGAGGCGGGTACTCTGGGACTGACTCTACCACTGTCGAAAGCAGAGGAATATGCGATACAAGTACTTATATATGTAGTTTTTTCTTTAAAGGTATGTATAAAAACATAAAATCAATTATATTTTATTTATAAATCGCTTTATGCTTTTGTAAATTATAGGTTTTCAATGTGTTATGGGTGACGTGGAACCAATGCCGTTATGATATATTTATCCTGGACTGGACCAAATACAATCCTCCTACTGGTATGTTCTTTTTAATCCATTCTTAACTAAGATTAAGTTATGAAGACTGTATAAGCAAATAATTACATTACAACATTTGGAAAATATCTCTATATAATAGTAATATGGTTTCGGATATTTCAGATATTTTCAGTCAACGTAAATCAAATGACTGGAAGTTGAGAATATTAGTTAGAGAATGGATGTCAATGCAAACGGAACGTTTCGTGTCCCCTGGATTTACTGCTGCAAGCACACTTCTGATATTACACGTTAGAAACTCTTATTAGTTAATACGAAATCCTATTAATATTACAAATGTGAAAGTTTGTGGTTATGGATGTTTGTTTTATTTATACGCAAAAACTACTGAACGGGCTTACATGAAACTTTACATGAATATAGTTTTTTTGCGTGCCTGTAGACTAAATGAAAGAACTGATGTAAGACTGATTAATTCTGGAGGCATTGCGTGTCACTTAATGACGGTACTCAACGCCGTGACTTACCTCGATACCAGAGGGTAGAAATGAAAATCTTAAATATTTATTGTTCATTCTTCTAACTCTGTCCAATAAACAAAAAACAATATTATATAAAAAGTTTTGTAGATTTTAGATAATTCACATTTATATACATTAAAAAGTCAAGGCTATAAATGGGTGATAACAACAGCTACCTGGTGGAGTTCGTATGCTGCGTTTATATGTCTTCGGTTTCTGTTAGACAAGCTGCTTGAATCATCTCCGAAGAGATTATTGAAAATATGTACCGATCTAGAGTTATCGTTGATAGTGTTTCAAGAAGAATATTACGCACATTATGTGGATGGGAGGTCAGTTTCGTTTTATATATTTTTTTTATATAAAATTCGATATTATATGAAGATTTATTTTTTGTCTTCGTTTTTATTATTTAGTTACAAAATTATTGTTACAGTTTAACGTCTTAAAAATGAAGAATATACTCACTTTCTTAATTAAATAATAAAACTCTCTTTTATAGAAATGAAGATTTAATGGGTTTTAGATCAAATACAAATCCACTCCAAACATGTCGACTTATTTGCTCTCCACAATTGAGGTATTATTTTTTTTAAATAAAAAAAATATTAAATTAGAAAAGCGTTCGTAGAACTATATTTCTATTATGATATTTTATTTATATAACATTTATGACTGCTTTATTTGATAGCTATATTCGTTATATATTTCAGAACTGTGTACAAAAAACTGGCAAACAACGGTAAGAACATTTTAAATATTATATAATAATAAGTCTAAATTAGTTTTACCTTTTGGTAAATACGTGTAAACTTAAATAACAGTACATTTTTTTTTTTATCTCACATATAGCAAGAAGAGGAAACCTAGTGTAAAGACAGTCTGTTCCGCATTTTCCGTTGAAATTTGGAGGCATTGCGTGTTGAGTGGTGGAGTTTAACGCCGAGCTTTGCCTTATTTCTTATTATTCATTCCCCCGAGTGGAAATCGTATCCACAACCGTATCGTTTAATCAAACTTAATTTAACTTTTAACAATAGTAACATACTTCATTATATGAAGAACTTTTGAATAACAATTCAAGTGCGTTCCGAAAACATTCTATCACATTTAATTTGTTCTAAACGTCTGTTGTTTTTAAAGGATTCTATACATAAAAATAAGTTGTTTATTACATACGTTCATTATATTTGATGTGATTGTCGCGCAGTTAGATTACTACTCGTGGGAATTTTTATGTTTCTAATATATTTAGATTTTTCCCCGACACGATATGATGAGGCATTCCAAACAAAACGTCTCATATATACAATAAAAGTTAATAGTTATAATAGGTACGGTTCCATTCTCAACAGGAAACTATGATACCTAGCGTAGAAGGCGGGCAAAGCGCGGCGTTAAGTTCTACCACTCAACACGCAATGCCTCCAGAATTCAGCAGAAAGTGGGGAACGGAGTGTCTTACCACTAGGTTTCCTCTTCTTGCTATATGTGAGTTAAAAAGAAAAAAAAAGGGGCACCCCCCTTTGCCTACCCTGATGTGTGCGGGAAAAAGCGTGAAGCTGATAAAAAAATTGTCTATGATTGTCCTATTGCAATTCTATGACGTGAAGAGTGTTGTAACGATAATAAATCTTGTAGGTGATTATGCTGATTATGACAGAAACCATGATCTTTTATCAAAATTTTTAGGAGCATTTTTTGAAAGGGTGAGTTTCTTGTACATTTTATTATACTAACTTTATAGATAAATAAGCTAACTTTTCCTAATATCCATATATACTAAATTTACATATAAATTAAATTTGTGACATAGGCTCTGGATGGCTTGAACTGGGTAGCAAGTGAAAGGACTCTTTTAGAGAAAATACTGAATATAGAACTAATTGAAAGAGAAGGAGGAAAAACGAGCGTCCTGTTGTACGATACAGATATCGTAATACCCTCTTGTTTTGCAGTGACGTGGTATGTTATTTTATTTTGCTTTCTTGCGTATACAATTCATTATATATATTTAATTATTAAGTTTGACGCCATCAACCACTCCGCCAGTCATCACTAGTGTAATGATGTTACGTTCCGGCAAAAATCAGAAACATGTTCCAGCTGTTTCTTTTCGGTTTCGGAACATGTTTCAATTTTTGTTCCGGTTCCGGCTGTTCCTTTAAAAAGGTTCCGATACCCTAAAGGGTATCGTACCTCAACAGGTAAAAATGAATCCTTATAGGATCACTTTCTAGTCTATCTTTCAAGACAATTTGTTTCGAGATTGGCTGGAGTTATCGGGCTGAAATTAATATCAAATATACAGGTCTTGGAGGTGTTACAGCACAGAAAATATCAAACTTCTAAGTCAACGCAATCGAAAGATATGTGTATTTGTGCATCGACGTGTAACTAATTGACCTGATGATTTGAACAGACGAGCGACCATTAATAATAATATTTTTTTTTAAGGTTAGGTGAAGAATGGCTGCTTGCAACTTTTGATGCTATGCTTTTCGGTTCCGTTGTAATTGTAACTAGTCAGCCTTTATTAGCGGCTCTAGTTACATTGATTATGTGGCAGGTGAATCATTCAAAATTGTGAACATTTTTTTACTTTCTCAGATGCAGCAAGGTAGGTAGAGGTAACCTAGTGTTAAGAATTAAGATACTCCGTTCCCCATTTTCTGCCGAATTCTGGCATAGCGTGTTGAGTGTAACTCATAGCCGCATTTCGACCCGACAACAGAGAGAAGAAACAAAAACATTAAATATTACGCGCCTGCGCCACTGGCTCAATTTTTTATAGTAAGAATAACATAAATAATTATGAAATTTGTTCCAGGTCATGAAATCTCTACGAATATTGTTAGGAAATTGGAATGTAAATAACAAAATTGGCATTCAAAAATTAAAAAATTGATAGACGTTCGAATTTTTAATTAATTTATTATGATTTGTACGCAAAAGCATTCGTACATGAAAATGCTTGTTAAATTTTATATGTTAAGATTATTTTTTTTATCCGTAAGTGGAAGTAAAGAAAATGAAATGACTATAAATTATAATTATGATGTAAGTGATGTTGAAATTGTTGACAAAAGTCGATTAATTAGGCCTCTTATGTTTGAATCAACAACAACACCAGTTCCGCCGATGTCTGGACCATTGTATAATTTTATTGTGAATTTATTTACAGTTATATTAGACCATGGTTTCGCAACATCAAGACTTCACAAGTACTTGCGTGTCTTGAGTAAAAGTCTTAAAGGTTTAGGTACTGGATATCTAATGAAAATAATGGTTAAACGACTAGCCAAATTGTTACATACAATATCTAGTAAATTGCATAGTTTTGAATACATAAAATCAAAACTTACTAATTTGAAGACATTGCTTACTGAAGTTAAGCCTTTGAAAATGGATTTATTTAAAGAGTTAAATTCTATTTACACTGTAGCACAAGATGTTAAGATGGACACATATTTATATCGCTTAAAAAAATACGGTCGCCGTAAAAGACAACACATCGGTAGATTAACTAGAGATATACTTGAGAAACTCATATTTTATACTACAAAGAGTCAAAATGATGATAGAAAACATTATATTCAATTAAAAATTGCGCTTGCCGCGCTCGAATATTATGAGAAACCTCTCAATATATAGATAATTAATTTAAAAAAAAACAAAATAGTAAAGGAAAACAATGTGGATATTAGACGAAATTTTTAACCGTGAAATTAAAGATGAAATAAAAAACGTAGCTAACAAGAAATAACTTTGTTATTCGTGAATTTTTTTCTTCTTTTCTTCTTTCTTTGTTAATCTTAATAACTTTATTATATCGTGTATTAGATCTTTTAACAAACATCATTTCCTGAGAGAGGGTTGCCATAATCCTGCAGAATTTTAAGTCGACATATCTTTAAATTAGAATATAAATATGCCAAATTATTAAATTAGATTGCCAAACATCTCAAATGTGAAGAAAATGTTATTATTAACAAACATTTTTTGGAGGAAAACCGACCGCATAGCACAGCTTTCTTTGATGCTATAAACGTCGCTTTTACTTTGCTACAGTATATGTTATTTGAAGATTATGTTTATGAGTTAAAGAATTATAGCTCAAAGGATAATAAGTTTTATATAGACGAAGACATCGAAAAACTTTTAGAGACTATTTGAGGAAGTGCACGAGATCATAAAGATATAGAAACAAAATTAAGAAACGCGGTCAAAGTTGTATTAAAACTGTAACTGTAAAACGTAGTTTTAAATTGATAAAACTATTAATATATAAGAATTTTTATTTGTGATTTAAAAAAAAATCTGCACTAATAACGTATTTATTTATTTGTGAATAAAATAGAACAAATTAACAATTTGGCATTGCCTCGTCCACTGTTAAACATCCATCGGTCTATCGTATGGCAATCGTTATTTTTGTCCACTATTTCTGTCCACATGTCGTTCTGTAAGGTCAGGGATAGCGAAGAGAAAATACATTAGAGAGCATTTTAAATATATTTTTTGCGTATAATTATATGACATTACAGTACGGTCAACAAGTCTGAGAAATATTGTCGCGCAGAATTAATTTTACACCACGCAATACTCCGAAAAATTCGACGAAATGTAGGGAACGTAGTATTTAAACACTAGGTTCCCTCAACCCACCGGAATCCACCACCCATCCACTCTGTGTGCGGGATGCAGCGTGAAATTGATTTTCTAAAAAAATTTTGCTTTTCCGTGAATTTTGCACAAAATGCGCAAATGTTGTCTTCCTCAAAATATATTTTCCCACTTAAATATTGCCGCGCGTCCGCACACTACAATATTATTGACGACAACGCTCCCTCCTCCCGATATTGCTAACTGCAACATTATTGATATCTAATTTCAAGATCAAAAGTTATAAAGTCAACGAGAACCTGTCATAGGTCTCAAGTGTTACCAACAGTTTATACCCTACTAGACTCGCACTTGTCAGCAGAGTTAACAACGAACTTAGATTTTACGACTTTGACCTATATATACTGAGCTCCTCTAATAGCTAACTTGTTCATTTATCTTGCACAGTAACCTTATAACGTTATAGTGTTACAATGGCGCTATATTTATGCCTGCTTCTTCTTATTATACGAAGTTGATTATATAATGTTGAAAAAACTTTATTATTATTTTAACTCCACGCTGTATTCTCGTAAAGTAGGGTAGACAGAAACACCTTCGTTTTTCACTTTCGGCAGAATTCTGGAAGCATTGCGTGTTGAATGAAGGAACTCGACTCCGCGCTTTGCTTCGTTACTAAATATCGTCGTTGAAAATATTATACTGAAGTGTCTTGAAACAAGGTTCCCCGATTTTCTCTGCCTACGCTGCTAGATGCGGGATACAGCGTGAAGATGGGAAAAGGAAATTAAATCAAAAGTACATTGAAACGATAAATTTGAAAATCTTAATGGGATTGAAAATTGTGAGAGTAAAATTTGTAGAAAATTACAAGGCGTGTTCAAGTTGCGAAAAGTAGATTGAATCTATCCTCAAATGGAATGTCATGTCGTAGCGGCGTAGCACTCGTAGCAGTTGCCGTGACATGGCAATGTTGGCACTTTCTTTAAAGTTAGATGTGTGGTCGTTATATCAGTATTTTTATTTATACTTTCTGCCGAATTCTGGAGGCATTGCGTGCTGAGTGGCAGAACTCAACGCCGCGCTTAGCCTCCACACCAGAGCGAAGAAATGGAAATATAAATTTAAGTAAATATTTCATCTCCTCGAGTGGGGATCGAACCGTAAATATAAGTAAATAATAGTAATTAGCTTTAGTACATCTGCTGAACTTACAATATATGTTAGTTATATTATTATAAATATATTAAATTCACTATCTATTATGGACAGGTTATCTGATTGTCCATTTTCAAATCTCTTGCCCACTTTAACTAATGGATAAACACTCTAACACAAGCAAGTAGCAAACAAACATGGTACTGCGCGAGATCCTTTAACTATCACCGCTGGCGACTAGCGAGTGTTGAAAAGTGACATCACACGCCGGCCACGACACTGGGAGCGGCGCTCTACATTTTTGCAAACTACAAATGCATGTAAAATCATAATTACTTGGTTGTTTTTAAGGAAAACAAAAACTAGTGTATCTGTATACATAAGAACTTTACTGTAATACTTTTAAAGCATTATTGTATACCTATTTATATTTTTTATTATATTTTTGTTTTAAGCCTACCTATACATTATATTAACTACATTGCTATATCTAAAGCAAATAAAATATATTTTAAGGAAAAATAACTATTTTGAAATATGTTTAAAAAAAATACTACTTTTCTGAAATTTGGACGGATATGGACTTTAATTTAAATATTATTATTTCAAGAATAAATACAACAATTGATATAAGGTACCCAATTGCAAGGCACATAATGCAGCTTAGAAATTGTTCTATTTCGAGTGCACTAGGATCAGTTGATTTTAATACAGACACAGTACTAGACATTTTCATTGTATCTTTTTCCAATAAGCCACTTTCTAAAAAACGTATAAGCCAAACCGACAACGATCTCTTGAAAGCAGAGTTTTTAGGCATCCATATTACTAAAGGAACTGTCATAATCGAATCAGGAAGAATGTGACCACATTCATTTTCATTTATCCCTTGCGAGATACAGTAAGCCCAAACATATTCCAAGGATATGGCAAATATAAACATTTTCTTGCCTTCTAACACCTCTTGAAAAGCCTTTTCGAATCCTTGTTCCTGTATTATTTCATATCCGTCACGGATAAACGCATCATGTTCAAAGTGTGGCAATACGCCCGCTCTACCTCCAAATGAATATCCATTATCAACTGCTTGTTTTAAATCGACAAGTTTGTCTACCGCGATATCGGATTTCAGGGCTCCAATAAGAACACTCTGATACGCGCTTCGAACCACAAATGTGAACCATATCCAAAGACTTAAAATGTAGAAATCTCTAAAACGTGTCGGTCGTACCTTAATGGGTTGACCCGTCAGCACAGCCCATATTCGTATGACAACGCTATGTAATTTATTTGAATTTTTAAAATATTGCAAACAAAACTGTCTTATATGTCCGATTTCCATTAAAATCGGAATAGATTTAACAATAATTACAACCAGTAAAATGGCTAACCACAAATATCCATTTAAAGGAGACAGCAATCGCCACCATATTGGACCGGGAGGTAAAGGAGGACCGAGCCAAGCTATAGTTATTCTGAAGTATGGCATAGAATAGTCTAAAATACCAACTCTATCCATGCCCGGCGATATACTGCACGTCGATATATTTGCAGTTCCAGTTAAAATATCGTCTAGCGTCTCAGACCAATTTTTGGCACCATCCGAATCAATGCTTAAATAATCCCTACTTGAAATTATTGGCGTAAAATTCATCACATCTCTGAGATACCTGATGATTGCCCTTTTAATAATTTCCAGGGGAATTTTCTGTTCTGTAGCAGGATGGTATACTTTGTTTGTTGATATATAAAGAGGACAGCCTTTCATGTCACTCATTTTATCTGGAAATAAATCTTTTTCAAGAATAGCTCCGTCATCCCAAAAACCAATGAGAGTTGGTTCTATATTTTGACAATCCAAATGATTTTTATATGGATAGTACGTGTAGAGAACAATTTTATTATTTTTATTCATTACAACTATTACTACATCAGTGGCATAGTAGTTCCATAAAATACTATTTATACGTTGAAGTCTGTGTGGAGTAGCGAGAACAACGATCAAGAAATGGGCTCCGCTATGAAGCAAGGTCTTTCCTTTCAAATCGGGTTTCAATTTTCCAAGAGTTCTTATTAGAGAATAATATGATTCAATTATAATGACGACTTGCTTAGGCGGCCCTCCAATTGTATGATCTAAGATAATAAGGCCTCCATATGACTGAAAAAACTTGCTGACTAGAACATCATCAACATCTTTGGACACGACTACAGTTGGTGTTCTGAAATTAAAATAACTATTAGCGATTTCAATAGCACTATCAATTAGATTCTCGTTTCGTGGGTTATGTTCAATTTTTAGTTTTAAATTTGCAGTTCCAGAAATTATGAAAAAGGAAAAGATAAAAATCACAAACACAGCCATGTTTATCTATGAAAGTTCGGATTCAGAATGTATTTTGATTTTAAATTGTTCAATTTTGAAGGTTACATAAAGTTCTTTCCATCTGTTTACGTAATTAATCTTGCACTGTTGGGTTAAATGCTGCCATTACAGTACCTTCATTTTTTGTAACAGGAATAGCTGCAAATTGACTCCATCAATTGGAATGCACTAACTACTGTGAAAGACTAATAAATCATTTCATAACCATCATCATGTCACTTTAACATAATGTGTAAGCAAATTTTCATGCGTTAGAAATGACGTTGACTATTTATACAATGCCCGTTATATTACTGATTCGGTAATTGTTCTTATCCCAACATTAAAAAAAAACAAGTACCAATATATGCTTGCTCATTATATTGATAATAACATCATAAGTATTTCGATATCACACTGTACATCCAGATCATTTTATATCATCATTTTGTAATATAGAAATGCGGTTATTTTTTATTATATTATCTACATCTAGTAGGTATATGAAGGAGTCGCGTCTAGCTACATATGAGGTACAATTTACACAATGATTGTGTCCTGTTAAAAGTATTGTAGAGTACGCATTTTATATATGTTTCATATTTAGAAAATTAAATGATTAGTATCATATAATATAGAGGCCAATCGTGGCGCAGTGGCATTAAGTGTGACTGTACAACCGACTAGTTGTGGGTTCGATCCCCACTCGAGGAGATGAGATATTTACTTAAATTTATATTTCCATTTCTTCGCTCTGGTGACGAGGCAAAAGCGCGGCGTTGAGTTCTGCCGCTCAACACGCAATGCCTCCAAAATTCGACAGAAAGTGGGGAACGGAATGTCTTAACACTAGGTTCCCTCTGCCTACCCTGCTGTGTGCGGGATACAGCGTGAACCTAAAAAAAAATGATTAATATTCTCCTGGGGCCTTGCATCATTTATATAAGCTTACATCGCCATGTAATGAAATTTGCCTAAAATGTTACTGTGATTCGATAGATCAAATGTTCACCTTCTTAAACTATGATTAATCGACAAAGTTACATGAAATTATTTTTTTCCCATTACAGTATCAGCGCCACGGTCAACACGTGGTTAGTAATTAAGAAAGAACGATAGACCATGTCAGGCAGGTCTTAGATCGAGATGGAGATCGGAACTAGGAACTAATAGCTGAAGGAATATTTTAAATTATGAGACAAATAGATGATGCAAGGAAACAATATTTGTTTCTTAGAAAATTGAAATGGTTTAAAATAGTATTTTTTTGCAATAGGTTTTCTTACGTTTCGTTATTGTTAATTATGGTGTACCTAAAGTTGTCTAAAATTTGATTGTGTTTTGTATGTTGTAATTACGGTTTAAGAGACATAAATTATACGTGTATAATGACTTAATTAATCTTTAATTTCTCAGACCTGAAAAGAATCGGCGGCAAGGCGGAAGAAATTTTTATTATTACAATTATATAAATACATATTTATTAATTTGTTGCAGGAATACCTTCCAAACAAGCCGTGTCATCATTTATACGGTTAAAATAAAATCGTTAATTTGTTAATAACCTTTAACACACAAATGTCTTCCCACATTTCTTTAAAAATCGTAATATGGAACATTTTCTAGGATCCTATTGTAAAAGCGTACACATTGTCCCATAAAAGAATTAGGGATTTGATGCAATCGAGTTACGAGTGCACTAAGTTTAAGCTTATTTCTGATATTAATGTTATGAACATCATCAATTTTGGTAAAATCATTAATGTGTTTCTTACATTATATACATAACATTTTCACAAAATGTATTGAGTTTCACGATTCTTACTATATTAAATTGTGTAAAAATTTTGCCCTAAGAAGTCTTAGGGCCTAAGTTATAGATTGTACGAATAGTTCGCTTCTAATGGACAAAAATTGTTTGTCAACTTTTTGTCTGTTTGTCAACTTTAATTAGTGATACACCGGGACCCACGGTGGGCGAATCTAACTCGCACTTGACCGGTTGTATTTGAATATGCTATACCTACTTACTACTAAGTATGCCCTCCGCACGCGTAACCAAGCAACCCCAACAAGAAAATACGCAAACAAACCCTATCGAGTTGTAAAGTGGATACTATCATAAAATAAATACATATTTAATTGTGTAAGCTAAAGCATAAAGTGGAAGCTAAAAATAAACGTCAAATAATATTAACAATGGTTCATTATATAAGGACAGTATGGATAGCTACATTTTTACTTTGTGTTAATGGTTTAAAAATACCTGGGAGTTGTGAAGATGGTCATTATTATGAGCCAAGTCTACTGGATTGCTTGCCGTGTTCTAAAAATGTGTCTTTGGTTACATCTACGGATGGTAAGATTTTGAAAATAAATAATATGTAAAAGCAGTTCAAACTAATGTTTGACTGTTGATTAAAATAGGATAAGTTTTGATGTGATAACAGATTGTATTCATAAGACATTGTCTTTTCCAAAGAAAAATCTTATTAAATAAAAATAAAAAATGTTTTACTCTCTTATTTTTAGAACTGTTAAGAGAATAAGTACTCATATCAATGTCATGATTACTGAATTTCTTTTGTGATTTATTTTTATTAATGTGGTATTAATTACATAATCAAAAACCAACTTTTATCTTTTATATAAATCAGGTTTTAGCTGTACTTGTGAAGACCATAGTATAGCAATATCTATAGATCGATGTAAGCCGTGTAATATGACTGAAGTTGTGTCATCTGATGGCACGATGTGTATACCTCGACGATGTCAAAGTGCATCAGGGAAGATAGTTTGCAGGAAGTGTCCCAATGATTATATTTCCGGTAAATCGTGATCTATATTTACAATAAAATCATAACGGACCGGTATTTTTTGTTGAGGTATTGTGTATTGAGTGGCGGAACTCAACGCTGGGATTAAAAAAAGTATTAAAAAAAAATTTGCTCTCTCAAGTGGGGAGGAGTTATTTGTTGTGCGTTGAGCGCCACGACGGCCTCAATGTATGTATGTGATGTATGTACATATAGCGTTGCATATAAAATAGGATACATGTTAGGATACTTAATTTTGTGGTTTTCCTTTAAATATAATTGCAATTTTTTCCATTTTTTAAGTAATTAAGTACACCATGTATGCCAATCAAATAAATTTCGGATTTGTTAAATGCGTATCTTGGAGATGATTTTACCGAAATCTTATACTTTAAATTTAAATTTAAAACTAATATATATATAATTATTATGAAATAATTTTATTGTCTCTTAAAATTACAGTAACTCAAAATTTCGATGGTTCCCCTATGAAAGAAGTGCAATGCATTAAATGCGCTCGAGGCTACAAAGCATCCAACAATGTTTGCGTTAAATGTGAAGCTTGTACGTGCAATAATTATGAAATAATTGTTAAAGGCAAATGTATACCAAAAAAATATGTTATGGAAAGACCCAAATATGCTGTGAACGAGTTACATCCAGACCAGCTGTTAGAGATAGTGAAACTGGAGTATATGTGCACTGTAAGTTTTGTACATTAGAGAGTGGAGTGATGACGCTTGAAAATACAAAAAAAAATCTGTTTTCAATTAATTTGATATTTTTCAAACGCTTCTATTAGGTCAAGCGCATTTTTATTCTCATTTTTTAAACGTCAAATAACCACAAGTCCAATAAACAGACTGGAGCGAGCATTTCACCTTTAACATACAAACGTCATTTTATATTTTTTTAGGTCGAGTTGCAGGTGTGTTAATTTTAAGCCTATTTTTAGTACTAATTTTATGTACATCACTGCAACTTTGGTAAAATCATTAATATTTTTCTTAACATACATAATATCTTCAAAAATGTATTGTGATGCAACTCTCAATATATTAAAACCTTTGCCCTAAGTAATCTAAAATAGTGCTATAGATCGCACGAACAGCTCGCTTCTGCAGGACAAATACTTATTGGAAACCGGCTGCATTACCCCAAAGTAAAATCCCATAGGACATAATACTATGGAAGTAGCTAAAGTAAACAAGTCGAACCGTTTCTACGTCATTGAATAATCTATTTTTTTCACTGTGAAAGGTCAATATGAGGTCCCCAATGTAACTTGAAGTCAATGGAAAAAAACCCGTAGAATCAACAGATTCCATTGGTTACCATTTAAGAGTACATCGGCTTTAACAATTTTTTTGTTAGGTGTACTGAAAATCATACATTAAGTTTTTTTACTATTCAATGGTAAGTTATTAACACTGAACCAATGTACTACTTTTGAGAGAGCTTGTGTACATCGTCATATACAATTTGTCGTCGTTTCATCTTAAAAATCTATGAAGTGTCATCAGCAACCAATATTATCTCATGGTTTATCTCATGGTTTATCTCATGGCATGGACAAAGAATTGACCCCTGTGGGACCTCCATACTGATTATCGCCATTCACATCTACTCCATGAATTCTGTAAGGTAAATCTGGGTCAAAGATTGAGTGTATACAAAATGGCATAGCCCACCTGCGGCGGTGTTTCCAGGTCGATACGCGTCTATCTCCACCTTAAAGGCTAGCAACGCACCTGTAGCTCCTCTGGTGTTCCATTGGGACGTGGTCGGCGTTGATCATTTACCACCAGGTGACCCGTACGCTCGTTTGTCTTATTTTTTTGCATAAAAAATACAATAGTGGTATAACTTTACGACAAAGTTACGATCCTTAGCTTTACCAGTTTCACAATTTATTATTTTCCAAGTCATTTAAATTTTATCATAGGAATCTTTAATTTTATTTCTAATATTTACGGTACACGTAATGGTCCCTATAACACGGTTTCTGATGAAGTCTTGGAATGCCTGTTTGCAAAATTGTTGAGTAGATTTGTTAAGAGGAATCCAACGACCTGAGGTCTATCCTAGGAGGTACTATCCTAAGTTCTTTTTACCTTTTTTAAATATATAATTTGAGTATTACTATACGAAATTAACATAAAGATATAAGAATAAGAGATATTTAACGTTTTAGCAACATGATATTCGTGCTTGTCGTGCACTATCCAGCATTTGTGTTCGAAATTTTTACACGACTGATTTGGCTGGTCCCTGTAGGCTTTGGTTACAGGGCAATTTAACGAAATATCCAGGTAAATAATAAATAAATGAAAATTATTTAAAATTTGAAAATAATGATTACTATTTAATTTTCCTTTAACTTTTCAGGACTTCCTTTACTAGTTATTGATGATTCTAAAGTCATAAAACAAGATTTGTTATTAGATTTAAGTCGGGTAAGTGTATTTAGTTATTTTATATCAATGCATTTGTGATGAAAATATTTTTAAATAATTATTTATTTCCCCATGTGGGAATCGAACCCACAACCGACGCGTTTATAGTCACACGCTCCTATCCATGCGTCACGACGGCCTATGCAAAGAGCTTAAGCATTAATAGTAATTTATTGAAATATTTTAAGGATACGCTAAAAATAGCTATAGCAAAACATACAAGTAGTGGTGGATTTGAATTTATGGAAGACACGAGTCGTAATGGTCACAATTGTCTTCCGCCTGTAGACATTAAAATAGGTGATAATACTTGGTGAGTAACCGAACGTACCAAGGAAATATATCCTTTGAGAGTTCTTTGGATAAATTATAAATTTTCCTCCAACTTGCTTTACAAGTTAAACATTTTAGAATTAGAAATGGATAGTTTTTATATATAAATATTTTAAAGTTAACTTTGAAATATTTGTACTGTAAAAAAATATTTATATATTTTAGAATCTGCTCTTTCTGTGAATTTAGTTTTTTTTTTCAGTTTCACGCTTTATCACTTAATCCAGGTCAAATAAAACCTTCTCAATTTGTCATCCCAATTTGTCACATTAGAACGGAATAATTAAAATTATTTAAATATAATAATTACCATCCAATGTACTACCCAAGACATTTACAATATCCTACTGAAATTAATAAAAAAAAACAATCATTATCTTTTAATAGTCACAAGAAATATTAATAAATAGTTCTATTATAATTGTTATATAATTGTTTTATAATTTCTTCGTATGCTAGTGTACTCAGCTAATTGAACGTGTGGAGTTTGTATGGGCGTGAAGGTGTTTGTACACGCGAGTGACCACTCTCGTTTATAGCTCTAACAACTATGTATTATAATAACAAAACGATATATAACATTTTTTATTATTTTACTAATTTAAAATAATTTTAGGCAAAGTTGTTCAAGAAATATATCTTTGGATAAAACAGGATATGGAGATATTATGGAGATATATTTATATTCACCAAGTAATGCTAGCTTCATGCCTTTGCCTATTACTATACTTAAACCGAGCGGTCGTTATGTACAGGTGATTACGTAAATTAAAATTATAGTACCACAGTTGGTACGTGAATAAATGTAATAAAATATTTGAACCCACTCAGAGAAATATTCGTAATTGTACCTCATGGGGTAAGGGAGTTATGTTCAAAATTCCAAATACTACTATATTTGTTTTGTAGTGATACGACTAAAAGTAGTATTTTTTCAGTTTCACTCTGTATACCGTTTGTAGATGGATAGGCGGAAGGTGCCTAATTTTAAGACACTCCGGTCTCCACTTTCTGCTGTATTCTGTAGACATTGCGTGTCGAGTGGCGAAGGTCCACGCTGCGCTTTGCTTCGACACCAGAACGGAGAAAATTTTCAATTCCTCGAGTGGGAATGGACCATGGACACAACTTGTCGCGTTTACAGTTATATGCTTGTACCCCTGCGCCACGTCTGGCCTCAAAAGAAGTTCATTGACACAAATATTTGTGAATTAAAATTAATTATAGTCTATAGTTTATCAACAATTTGCTTTATATTTCAGAAATCTTCTTGGCCATCTGGTAAATTTAGAAAGTTCTTTATTATAACCAGCTTTCTTTCTACAACAGAAAATATAACAAATACTATTTACTTACAAACTCTGCTTTTTAAAGTGCGGTAAGTGTCTATCATTAAACGTTACTTAAAAATGTTACCATATCAAAAATTACGCGAGTTGTGGTGCAAGACACAAGCGTGTAACGGTAAACGCGCTATGTTTTGGTTCGTTTCCCACGATTCCATGGAAGAAATGAAATATTTCATATATTCATTTCTTAGTTCTGCTGTTGTAGGGGGCGGAGTGTCTTAACACTAGGGTCCCTCTTGCTACATGCAGTCTACAGCGTGAAGCTGAAAAAAAAATGATACTCTTAAAGGTTAAAACGAGACGCGTCCAAAATTGGATCTCTCCAACTGCAGCTGGAAGTTGAAGCGCAATATGCTACAAAGTCTCATTTCACTAACATTATTACAACAAATATTAAAGTTGAACATGACATGCCGAGTGCTGGAGTCCTGCGCAGTTTGGAAGTGAGTAAATAAAATATTTTACTTTAGCAACTTTTAAATAATTGTGTTACCTATTTTACTCTTGTTACTGTTAATTTTTAAAATATTAAGATTAAAGGTAACCTACGTATAGTGTTTAAAGTACAAATGAAACCAACCTTTTGAAAAGTGAACTGAATATATTTTAGAGGCCAGTGGTGGCGCAGGGGGACAAGCGTGTGGCTGTAAACGAGATAATTTGAGTTCGATTCCCACTGGAGGAAATTATATTATTAAACTATATATTTAATATTTTTATTTCTTCGCTCCGGAGAATACATCGAATTTTCAGAAATTATGTAAGTAACTAGCGACCCTCCGCGCGGCTTTGCCCGCTTATTGGGTTTTTGCCAAAGTATACAAAATCTTTGTATAATTTGTAGACTGTGTTTTAGTTTAAAGTTAAGCTATATAACATGAGTGTGTGCCTGTAAACGCGACAGTTCGTAGGTTTGATTAACACTCGAGTAAATTAATATTTTCATTTCTACCCTCTGGTGTCAAGGTAAAGCGCAGCGTTGAGTTCCGTCACTCAACCAGCGATGCCTAGAATTCGGTGTAAAGTGGAAAGCGGAGTGTCTTAACACTACTTTAATATATAAAGACACATGTGGGTGTACCTTCGTACACGTAGTATACAGCGTTAAGCTGGAAAAAGACAGTTTAAAATATATCGTAAGTCTAGACCAAAAACCATGTTTTATTTCATTTACATTTATTTTGTTACGTAAACAAATTACAATTTATTTATTTAAGAACCATATAAAGGAAACATTTGGATAAAACAAATAAATATTTTATAGATATGGGGAGGAATTTTTGGTCTGTTAATGGTTTTGTACGCTCTAATACAATGGCGAGGAGTCGTGAGGAGAGGCGGGCTCTACATCGCGATAGTTCCCTTAAGTTTCAATTACGTTGCCGACGCCTTATATTATGCAAGTATAAACAAATAATTTGTAAACAATGTAGTGTAAAAAATCTTTTATTTTGCAACATATTTTTCCCATTTTATGATCGATTTTTTTAGTTGCAGAAAAACACAATACAATGCTCTCCATTAACAATTTTTTGATTGTTATTATTCTCTGAAAACTGTTAACGATGTAAATATCTTACATATTTATTTATTTAAAAACTGTTTACTGTCCAATATATGTATTAAATCATATCGTCGACTTAGAGGGCAAGGTTGCTAAATTAATTTTAGTTTTTTGATTATGGTCATTTTTATACCACTCTAAAGTGTAAAAAAACTTATATTTTGTTTCATATTGATATAGAAGATACAAATCATTTTTAGAAATGATTTGTATCTACATATCTATATCAATATGAAACTAATATAATTTTCTAGATTTTCTAGCAAGTTTACACTCTAAGCAGAAGATATTCTATTTTGTATTAGATTTATTCTATATTATATTTATTCCATATTATATTTATTTTCAACTTCTATCATCAAAAACTTGTAGGCAACAGTAGTTTCAACGCTACACGCGCTCGCCGCAGAGGCGGGTACTCTGGGACTGACTCTACCACTGTCGAATGCAGAGGAATATGCGATACAAGTACTTATATATGTAGTTCTTTCTTTAAAGGCAAGTATCAAAACATAAAATCAATTATATTTTATTTATAAATCGCTTTATGCCTTTGTAAATTATAGGTTTTCAATGTGTTATGGGTGACGTGGAACCAATGCCGTTATGATATATTTTTCCTGGACTGGACCAAATACAATCCTCCTACTGGTATGTTCTTTTTAATCCATTCTTAACTAAGATTAAGTTATGAAGACTGTATAAGCAAATAATTACATTACAACATTTGGAAAATATCTCTATATAATAGTAATATGGTTTCGGATATTTCAGATATTTTCAGTCAACGTAAATCAAATGACTGGAAGTTGAGAATATTAGTTAGAGAATGGATGTCAATGCAAACGAAACGTTTCGTGTCCCCTGGATTTACTGCTGCAAGCACACTTCTGATATTACACGTTAGAAACTCTTATTAGTTAATACGAAATCCTATTAATATTACAAATGTGAAAGTTTGTGGTTATGGATGTTTGTTTTATTTATACGCAAAAACTACAGAACGGGCTTACATGAAACTTTACATGAATATAGTTTTTTTTCAGCGCTAACGCTGTATGCCGCGTGCCTGTAGACTAAATGAAAGATCTGATGTAAGACTGATTAATTCTGGAGGCATTGCGTGTCACTTAATGACGGTACTCAACGCCGTGGCTTACCTCGATACCAGAGGGTGGAAATGAACATTTAAAATATTGATTGTTCATTCTTCTAACTCTGTCCAATAATAAAATCAATATTATATAAAAAGTTTTGTAGATTTTAGATAATTCACATTTATATACATTAAAGAGTCAAGGCTATAAATGGGTGATAACAACAGCTACCTGGTGGAGTTCGTATGCTGCGTTTATATGTCTTCGGTTTCTGTTAGACAAGCTGTTTAAATCATCTCCGAAGAGATTATTGAAAATATGTACCGATCTAGAGTTATCGTTGATAGTGTTTCAAGAAGAATATTACGCACATTATGTAGATGGGAGGTCAGTTTCGTTTTATATATATATTTTTTATATAAAATTCGATATTATATGAAGATTTATTTTTTGTCTTCGTTTTTATTATTTAGTTACAAAATTATTGTTACAGTTTAACGTCTTAAAAATGAAGAATATACTCACTTTCTTAATTAAATAATAAAACTCTCTTTTATAGAAATGGAGATTTAATGGGTTTTAGATCAAATACAAATCCACTCCAAACATGTCGACTTATTTGCTCTCCACAATTGAGGTATTTTTTTTTTAAATAAAAAAAAAAAAATTAGAAAAGCGTTCGTCGAACTAAAAAATAAAAAATTAAATAAAAATTGATAGCTATATTCGTTATATATTTCAGAACTGTGTACAAAAAACTGGCAAACAACGGTAAGAACATTTTAAATATTATATAATAATAAGTCTAAATTAGTTTTACCTTTTGGTAAATACGTGTATACTTAAATAACAGTACATTTTTTTTTTCTTTTTATCTCACATATAGCAAGAAGAGGAAACCTAGTGTAAACACAGTCTGTTCCGCATTTTCCGTTGAAATTTGGAGGCATTGCGTGTTGAGTGGTGGAGTTTAACTCCGAGCTTTTCCTTATTTCTTATTATTCATTCCCCGAGTGGAAATCGTATCCACAACCGTAGCGTTTAATCAAACTTAATTTAACTTTTAACAATAGTAACATACTTCATTAAATGAAGAACTTTTGAATAACAATCCAAGTGCGTTTCGAAAACATTCTATCATAACATTTAATTTGTTCTAAACGTCTGTTGTTTTTAAAGGATTCCATACATAAAAATAAGTTGTTTATTACATACGTTCATTATATTTGATGCGATTATCGCGCAGTTAGATTACTACTCGTAGGAATTTTTATGTTTCTAATATATGTAGATTTTTCCCCGACACGACATGACGGGGCATTCCAAACAAAACGTCTCATATATACAATAAAAGTGAATAGCTGAAATAGGTACGGTTCCATTCTCAACAGGAAACTATGATACCTAGCGTAGAAGGCGGGCAAAGCGCGGCGTTGAGTTCTGCCATTCAACACGTAATGACTCCAGAATTCAGCAGAAAGTGGGGAACGGAATGTCTTACCACTAGGTCCCCCTTTGCCTACCCTGATGTGTGCGGGAAAGAGCGTGAAGCTGATAAAAAAATTGTCTATGATTGTCCTATTGCAATTTTATGACGTGACGAGTGTTGTAACGATAATAAATCTTGTAGGTGATTATGCTGATTATGACAGAAACCATGATCTTTTATCAAAATTTTTGGGAGCATTTTTTGAACGGGTGAGTTTGTTGTACATTTTATTGGACTAACTTCATAGATAAATAAGCTAACTTTTCCTAATATCCATATAAATTAAACTAAATTTATTAAATTTATTAAATTAAACTAAATTAACTAAATTTACTTATAAATTAAATTTGTGACATAGGCTCTGGATGGCTTGAACTGGGTAGCAAGTGAAAGGACTCTTTTAGAGAAAATACTGAATATAGAACTAATTGAAAGAGAAGGAGGAAAAACGAGCGTCCTGTTGTACGATACAGATATCGTAATACCCTCTTGTTTTGCAGTGACGTGGTATGTTATTTTGTTTTGCTTTCTTGCGTATACAATTCATTAGATATATTTAATTATTAAGTTTGACGCCATCAACCACTCCGCCAGTCATCACTAGTGTAATGATGTTACGTTCCGGCAAAAATCAGAAACATGTTCCAGCTGTTTCATTCCGGTTTCGGAGCATGTTCCAATTTTAGTTCCGGTTCCGGCTATTCCTTTTTAGGGTATCGTACCTCAACAGGTAAAAATGAATCCTTATAGGATCACTTTCTAGTCTATCTGTCAAGACAATTTGTTTCGAGATTGGCTGGAGTTATCGGGCTGAAATTAATATCAAATATACAGGTCTTGGAGGTCTTACAGCACAGAAAATATCAAACTTCTAAGTCAACGCAATCGAAAGATATTTGTATTTGTGCATCGACGTGTAACTAATTGACCTGATGGTTTGAACAGACGAGCGACCATTAATAATAATATTTTTTTTTAAGGTTAGGTGAAGAATGGCTGTTTGCAACTTTTGATGCTATGCTTTTTGGTTCCGTTGTAATTGTAACTAGTCAGCCTTTATTAGCGGCTCTAGTTACATTGATTATATGGCAGGTAAATCACACAAAATTGTGAACATTTTTTTTACTTTCTCAGACGCAGCAAGGTAGGTAGAGGTAACCTAGTGTTAAGAATTAAGATACTCCGTTCCCCATTTTCTGCCGAATTCTGGCATAGCGTGTTGAGTGTAACTCATAGCCGCATTTCGGCCCGACAACAGAGAGAAGAAACAAAAACATTAAATATTACGCGCCTGCGCCACTGGCTCAATTTTTTATAGTAAGAATAACATAAATAATTATGAAATTTGTTTCAGGTCATGAAATCTCTACGAACATTGTTAGGAAATTGGAATGTAAATAACAAAATTGGCATTCAAAAATTAAAAAATTGATAGACGTTCGAATTTTTAATTAATTTATTATGATTTGTACGCAAAAACATTCGTACATGAAAATGCTTGTTAGATTTTATATGTTAAGATTATTTTTTTTATCCGTAAGTGGAAGTAAAGAAAATGAAGTGACTATAAATTATAATTATGATGTAAGTGATGTTGAAATTGTTGACAAAACTCGATTAGTTAGGCCTCTTATGTTTGAATCAACAACAACACCAGTTCCGCCGATGTCTGGACCATTGTATAATTTTATTATGAATTTATTTACAATTATATTAGACCATGGTTTCGCAACATCAAGACTTCACAAGTACTTGCGTGTCTTGAGTAAAAGTCTTAAAGGTTTAGGTACTGGATATCTAATGAAAATAATGGTTAAACGACTAGCCAAATTGTTACATAAAATATCTAGTAAATTGCATAGTTTTGAATACATAAAATCAAAACTTACTAATTTGAAAAATTTGTTTACTGAAGTTAAGCCTTTGAAAATGGATTTATTTAAAGAGTTAAATTCTATTTACACTGTAGCACAAGATGTTAAGATGGAGACGTATTTATATCGCTTAAAAAAATACGGTCGCCGTAACTAGAGATATACTTGAGAAACTCATATTTTATACTATAAAGAGTCAAAATGATGATAGAAAACATTATATTCAATTAAAAATTGCGCTTGCCGCGCTCGAATATTAGGAGAAACCTCTCAATATATAGATAATTAATAAAAAAAAAAAAACAAAATTGTAAAGGAAAACAATGTGGATATTAGACGAGATTTTTAACCGTGAAATTAAAGATGTAATAAAAGACGTAGCTAACAAGAAATAACTTTGTTATTCGTTAGTTTTTTCTCCTTTTTTTTTCTTTGTTAATCTTAATAACTTTATTATATCGTTTATTAGATCTTTTAACAAACATCATTTCCTGAGAGAGGGTTGCCAAAATCCTGCAGAATTTTAAGTCGACATATCTTTAAATTAGAATATAAATATGCCAAATGATTAAATTAGATTGCCAAACATCTCAAATGTGAAGAAAATGTTATTATTAACAAAAATTTTTTGGAGGAAAACCGACCGCATAGCACAGCTTTCTTTGATGCAATAAACGTCGCTTTTACTTTGCAGCAGCATATGCTATTTGAAGATTATGTTTATGAGTTAAAGAATTATGGCCCAAAAGATAATAAGTTTTATATAGAGGAAGACACCGAAAAACTTTTAGAGACTATTTGAGGAAGTGCACGAGATCATAAGGATATAGAAAGAAAATTAAGAAATGCGGTCAATGTTGTATTAAAACTGTAACTGTAAAACGTAGTTTTAAATGAATAAAAATATTAATATATAAGAATTTTTATTTGTGATTTAAAAAAAATCTGTAATTATAACGTATTTATTTATTTGTGAATAAAATAGAACAAATTAACAATTTGGCATTGCCTCGTCCACTGTTAAACATCCATCGGTCTATCGAATGGCAATTTTGGTGAATTTTGCACAAAATACGAAAATGTTGTCTCCCTCAAAATTTTTATTTCACTTAAATATTGCCGCGCGTCCGCACACTACAATATTATTGACGACAACGCTCCCTCCTAACGATATTGCTAACTGCAACATTATTGATATCTAATTTCAAGATCAAAAGTTATAAAGTCAACGAGAACCTGTCATAGGTCTCAAGTGTTACCAACAACAGTTTATACCCTACTAGACTCGCACTTGTCAGCAGAGTTAACAACGAGCTTAGATTTTACGACTTTGACCTATAATACTGAGCTCCTCTAATAGCTAACTTGTTCATTTATCTTGCACAGTAACCTTATAACGTTATAGTGTTACAATGGCATCATATTTATGCCTGCTTTTTCTTATTATACGTAGTTGGTTATATAATGTTGAAAAAACTTCATTATTATTTTAACTCCACGTTGTATTCTCGTATAGTAGGGTAGACAGAAACACCTTCGTTTTTCACTTTCGACAGAATTCTGGAAGCATTGCGTGTTGAATGAAGGAACTCGGCTCCGAGCTTTGCTTCGTTACTAAATATCGTCTTTGAAAATATTATACTGAAGTGTCTTGAAACTAGGTTCCCCGATTTTCTCTGCCTACGCTGCTAGATGCGGGATACAGCGTGAAGATGGGAAAAGGAAATTAAATCAAAAGTACATCGAAACGATAAATTTGAAAATCATAATGGGATTGAACATTGTGAGAGTAAAATTTGTAGAAAATTACAAGACGTGTTCAAGTTGCGAAAAGTAGATTGAATCTATCCTCAAATGGAATGTCATGTCGTAGCGGCGTAGCACTCGTAGCAGTTGCCGTGACATGGCAATGTTAGCACTTTCTTTAAAGTTAGATGTGTGGTCGTTATATCAGTATTTTTATTTATATTTTAGTACAAGAATAATGTTATTGATTAATATATTAAATGAAAAACTATTATTGTATATGTAATAGCTCCGTACAAATATTCTTAGCCTCATAACTCCTTATATTATATTAAGCTTAGATTTCCTTTATAACAATAAAATAAAATATATATTTTCATATTAAACAATATTTAGTAGAATAAATTATAAAGAAACGGAAATTCGAAATATAAGCTTATTATTGTATATATTTTTTCTGCAGATTCCGGACATTGTATTGCATAAGTTGTAAAAATAAAATATTTTTTGAGGGCGCTTTTATGTTTTGCCCAGTGAATTGACATCTACTAATATTATGTATATTATGTATATATTAGTTCCCTATGCTATAAGTTACAATAAAATAAAACGTCACCTATCTAAGACCACTTGGGCTGCTAATACGAATCGAACAATACCTCAAATATGTAAATCTGTTCAGCGGTTCTGGAGATATGAGGTAATAAAAAATATTACATTCATACATACAAGATACGTGCGAAAACCATAACCCTTCCTTAGCAGTCGGAAATAAAAAGATTGAGATAATGATTGAGATAATATGTATGTTTAAATTAGGGTTATTTTTAATATGACAGCTAATAGGTATTGCTGTCCATGTGTACCAGTTTCCTGCACACTGATCTTTATAATATGTCGAGGTTTTTTTAATAAAAAATTGTATAAAAGAGGCCAGTCGTGGCGTAGTGGTACAAAGTGTGACTGTAAACCGACCGACCGACGGTTGTGGGTTCGATCCCCACTCGAGGAGATGAAATATTTACTTAAAATTTATATTTTCATTTCTTCGCTCTGGTGTCGAGGTAAAGCGTGGCGTTGTATTCTGCCACTCAACACGCAATGCCTCTAAAATTCGGCAGAAAGTGGGGAACGGAGTGTGCGGGATATAGCGTGAAGCTAATTTAATTTATTTATAAAAAAGAAAGTGACGAGGTGTTAACTATCTTTAGCCTGTCGGAAATGTAGTGGAACCAAATTGTACTGTAGACTTTAGCCTCGTTTTTACCTCAAGTACCTTTTTTCTGGTTTTAATAACAAAAAATATATTTAAAAAGTATACAAATATCTTTGATTTGATGATTAAAGATTTAATCTTATTTTTTTTTTAGCTTTCTTGTTACAGTTCTTTTTTTCTTGTAATTTTTATATTATAGAATCATAAAACGATGACAAAAGATTAGTATCTCTTTGAGAAGACGTTAAAAGAGTTTGGCTGGCTGAATAACAAAAAAGTTTATTTAGACATTCAAATAATATCACTTTAAACACGTGTAAGTTACACATGTTTTTGCAAGAACAACTTTAATCAACATTCAATTATTTCGATGTAAAAATATTAATTAAAAGCTAACAACATAGCATAGTTGGCTGAAATAAAAGGGGTAATTAGATATATAGATAAAATTTCCCATTTTTATTCTGTAGAATGAACACGAACCCTATCAATTGGTTTCTTAGAAAAAACGAGTGAGAAACACACATTTATTTGGACAAACATTAAAAAAGTCATATTGATATGCCGTTATATAATTTTATATTGAAAACCCTTAATATTTTTTAAATCTTTTATTAAGGTTATGTTCTATATGTAAGTAATTAAATAGCCTTGCTTTTTTTATACAGTAAATATTTAATTATTTACACATTTTTGTTTAATATGCTTGCTGTTTGTCAGTTGTTTTGGTAAAAATATATATACATATGTCTCAACAAGTACATACTACCCAGTAAAATTGTTTTGTTAATTTAAGTTTTTTTAGGGTGAAAAATAATCTAAAGCATATTTTTGATTATATAATCTAAAAAAACTAAACTAAATTCGCTTCACGCTTTACCCCTAGCGGGGTAGTCAGAGAGTACGGAGCGCCAAACGCTACGGTCATCCTTGTATTATATTTAATGAAATATTAAAGTAACGTGGAAGCTTAAGCTTAAGCTCCCGCTAAAAATATTAAACGCAGTTGAGGGCTTATTTTGTTACTATAAAGTGTGAAGTATAATTTTGTAAAATATTTTCGCTTTATTAAAATGAAAGATTAGATCATTTCATATACCAACTCACCCAAGTCTTTTTAGGTCAGAAAATAAATAAATCATCTTCACGCTGTGTCCCGCACACAGCAGGGTAGGCAGAGGGATAGATTATTAAGTATATTTGTATGCCGGTATGTATGGGTATATTTGCTTTACAAGAAGACTGGTTCAAAACTGTAACACATTTTTTTAAATGTGGTATCTGTATATTATCATATTAATATATTGTTGTATTGCATGAATCGTATATTTTCTATTTTAGTTTGTGTTTCACGTGTTTATCACTATAAATAAAATGTTTATAATATTTGCAATATTAATAAATAATAACTAAAAAAACATTGAAGAAGAGAAATATTTGTCTAGTAATTGTAAGGTCAATTTCAAAATGAAGAATTTTCAGCTTTATGCTGTATCCCGCGAGTAGCAGGGTATACCGAAACCCAATGGAACCTAATCTAGTAAAATTTTAATTTCCATAACCGCCTTGTTTACAGTCTGATGCGCTACTATTGCGCCACGTCAGCCTTGAATTTCGATTTATAACTTTTTCTCGGCCTTGAATCGATTATTTATGTCCATCCTGTCTTAAAATAAATATTAAATAAAAATGGATCAAATTTAACTTTCAAGATCTGATTGCGGACAGACAACGGGACAGGTGAAAGTATAAGTATAAGTAAAAATTAAATAAATAAATCAGCTTCACGCTGTATCCCGCACACAGCAGGGTAGACAGAGGGAACCTAGTGTTTTTAGACACTCCGTTCCCCACTTTCTGCCGAATTCTGGAGGCATTGCGTGTTGAGTGGCAGAACTCAACGCCACGCTTAGCCTCCACACCAGAGCGAAGAAATGGAAATATAAATTTAAGTAAATATTTCATCTCCTCGAGTGGGGATCGAACCGTAAATATAAGTAAATAATAATAAATAGCTTTAGTACATCTGCTGAACTTACAGCATTTGTTTAGTTATATTATTATAAATATATTAAATATATTATTATAAATATATTAAATTCACTATCTATTATGGACAGGTTATCTGATTGTCCATTTTCAAATCTCTTGCCCACTTTAACTAATGGATAAACACTCTAACACAAGCAAGTAACAAACAAACATGGTACTGCGCGAGATCTTTTAACTATCACCGCTGGCGACTAGCGAGTGTTGGAAAGTGACATCACACGACACGCCACGACACTGAGAGCGGCGCTCTACATTTTTGCAAACTACAAATGCATGTAAAATCATAACTACTTGGTAGTTTTTAAGGAAAACAAAAACTAGTGTATCTGTATACATAAGAACTTTACTGTAATACTTTTAAAGCATTATTTTATACCTATTTATATTTTTCATTATATTTTTGTTTTAAGCCTACCTATACATTATATTAACTACATTGCTATATCTAAAGCAAATAAAATATATTTTAAGGAAAATTTACTATTTTGAAATATGTTTTAAAAAAATACTACTTTTCTGAAATTTGGACGGATATGGACTTTAATTTAAATATTATTATTTCAAGAATAAATACAACAATTGATATAAGGTAACCAATTGCAAGGCACATAATGCAGCTTAGAAATTGTTCTATTTCGAGTGCACTAGGATCAGTTGATTTTAATACAGACAATGTCAGACTCGACATTTTCATTGTATCTTTTTCTAATAAGCCACTTTCCAAGAAACGTATAAGCCAAACAGACAACAGTCTCTTAAAAGGAGAGTTTTTAGGCATCCATATTACTAAAGGAACTGTCATAATCGAATCAGGAAGAATGTGCCCACATTCTTCCACATTTATCCCTTGCGAGATACAGTAAGCCCAAACATATTCCAAGGATATGGCAAATATAAACATTTTCTTGCCTTCTAGCACCTCTTGAAAAGCCTTTTCGAATCCTTGTTCCTGTATTATTTCATAACCGTCACGGATAAACGCATCATGTTCAAAGTGTGGCAATACGCCCGCTCTACCTCCAAATGTATATCCATTATCAACTGCTTGTTTTAAATCGACAAGTTTGTCTACCGCGATATCGGATTTCAAGGCTCCAATAAGAACACTCTGATACGCGCTTCGAACTACGAATGTGAACCATATCCAAAGACTTAAAATGTAGAAATCTCTAAAACGAGTCGGTCGTACCTTAATGGGTTGACCCGTCAGCACAGCCCATATTCGTATGACGACGCCATGTAATTTATTTGAATTTTTAAAATATTGCAAACAAAACTGTCTTATATGTCCGATTTTCATTAAAATCGGAATAGATTTAACAATAATTACGACCAGTAAAATGGCTAACCACAAATATCCATTTAAGGGAGACAGCAATCGCCACCATATTGGGCCGGGAGGTAAAGGAGGACCGAGCCAAGCTATAGTTATTCTGAAGTATGGAATAGAATAGTCTAAAATACCAACTCTATCCATGCCCGGCGATATACTGCACGTCGATATATTTGCAGTTCCAGTTAAAATGTCGTCTAGCGTTTCAGACCAATTTTTGGCACCATCCGAATCAATGCTTAAATAATCCCTACTTGAAATTATTGGCGTAAAATTCATCACATCTCTGAGATACCTGATGATTGCCCTTTTAATTATTTCCAGAGGAATTTTCTGTTCTGTAGCAGGATGGTATACTTTGTTTGTTGATATATAAAGAGGACAGCCTTGCATGTCACTCATTTTATCTGGAAATAAATCTTTTTCAAGAATAGCTCCGTCATCCCAAAAACCAATAAGAGTTGGTTCTATATTTTGACAATCCAAATGACTTTTATATGGATAGTACGTGTAGAGAACAATTTTATTATTTTTATTCATTACAACTATTACTACATCAGTGGCATAGTAGTTCCATAAAATACTATTTATACGTTGAAGTCTGTGTGGAGTAGCGAGAACAACGATCAAGAAATGGGCTCCGCTATAAAGCAAGGTCTTTCCTTTTAAATCGGGTTTCAATTTTCCAAGAGTTCTTATTAGAGAATAATATGATTCAATTATAATGACGACTTGCTTAGGCGGCCCTCCAATTGTATGATCTAAGATAATAAGGCCTCCATATGACTGAATAAACTTGCTGACTAGAACATCATCAACATCTTTGGACACGACTACAGTTGGTGTTCTGAAATTAAAATAACTATTAGCGATTTCAATAGCACTATCAATTAGATTCTCGTTTCGTGGGTTATGTTCAATTTTTAGTTTTAAATTTGCAGTTCCAGAAATTATGAAAAAAGAAAAGATAAAAATCACAAACACAGCCATGTTTATCTATGAAAGTTCGGATTCAGAATGTATTTTGATTTTAAATTGTTCAATTTTGAAGGTTACATAAAGTTCTTTCCATCTGTTTACGTAATTAATCTTGCATTGTTGGGTTAAATGCTGCCATTACAGTACCTTCATTTTTTGTAACAGGAATAGCTGCAAATTGACTCCATCAATTGGAATGCACTAACTACTGTGAAAGACTAATAAATCATTTCATAACCATCATCATGTCACTTTAACATAATGTGTAAGCAAATTTTCATGCGTTAGAAATGACGTTGACTATTTATACAATGCCCGTTATATTACTGATTCGGTAATTGTTCTTATCCCAACATTAAAAAAAAACAATTACCAATATATGCTTGCTCATTATATTGATAATAACATCATAAGTATTTCGATATCACACTGTATATCCAGATCATTTTATATCATCATTTTGTAATATAGAAATGCGGTTATTTTTCATTATATTGTCTACATCTAGTAGGTATATGAAGGAGTCGCGTCTAGCTACATATGAGGTACAATTTACATAATGATTGTGTCCTGTTAAAAGTATTGTAAAGTACGCATTTTAAATATGTCTCATATTTAGTAAATTAAATGATGATTATTATATAATATAGAGGGCTGCTGTGTGCGGGATACAGCGTGAACCTAAAAAAAAATATTAATATTCTCCCGGGGCCTTGCATCATTTATATAAGACATAAAACGAAAAAAACTTACATCGCCATGTAAAATTTGCCTAAATTGTTACTGTGATTCGATAGATCAAATGTTTGTCCACCTTCTTAAACTATGATTAATTGACAAAGTTACGTGAATTATTTTTTTCCTATTACAGTGTTGGTGCCACGGTCAACACGTGGTTAGTAATTAAGTAAGAACGATAGACCATGTCAGGCAGGTCTTAGATCGAGATGGAGATCTAAAGTCCGTGAAATGCCATCCGGAGGTTATGTTAGAACTTGTGGTGGATGAAATAATAGGTCTTCGGCGTCAGTACCAATAATTCAAGCGGCCATTTAGCAAAACCTAAAATTTTAACCAAGTTATAATTTAATTAACACCAAAGGTTGGGCTGATGGAACTAAGAACGGATGATGATGCAAGGAAACAATATTTCTTTCTTAAAAAATTGAAATGGTTTAAGATAGTATTTTTTGCAATAGGTTTTCTTACGTTTCGTTATTGTTAATTATGGTGTGCCTAAAGTTGTCTATATTTTCTATCATTATATAAATACATATTTATTTATTTGTTGCAGGAATACCTTCCAAACAAGCCGTGTCACCATTTATAAAATCGTTAATTTGTTAATAACCTTTACCACACAAATGTCTTCCCACATTTCTTTAAAAATCGTAATATGGAACATTTTCTAGGATCCTATTGTAAAAGCGTACACATTGTCCCATAAAAAAATTAGGGATTTGATGCAATCGAGTTACGAGTGCACTAAGTTTAAGCTTATTTCTGATATTAATATTATGAAAATCATCAATTTTGGTAAAATCATTCATGTGTTACTTACATTATATACATAACATTTTCACAAAATGTATTGAGTTTCACAATTGTTAATATATTAAACTGCTTAAAATTTTGCCCTAAGAAGTCCTAGGGCCTAAGTTATAGATTGTACACAAAAATTGTTTGTCAACTTTTTGTCTGTTTGTCAACTTTACAAAAATTGTAGACAAAAATTGTTTGTCAACTTTTTGTTTGTTTGTCAACTTTAATTAGTTTCACTACAATACAGAAATTGGTACGGGACCCACGGTGGGCGAATCTAACTCGCACTTGACCGGTTTTATTTTAATATGCTATACCTACTTACTACTAAGTATGCCCTCCGCACGCGTAACCAAGCAACCCCAACAAGAAAATACGCAAACAAACCCTATCGAGTTGTAAAGTGGATACTATCATAAAATAAATACATATTTAATTGTGTAAGCTAAAGCATAAAGTGTAAGCTAAAAATAAACGTCAAATAATTTTAACAATGGTTCATTATATAAGGACAGTATGGATAGCTACATTTTTACTTTGTGTTAATGGTTTAAAAATACCTGGGAGTTGTGAAGATGGTCATTATTATGAGCCAAGTCTACTGGATTGCTTGCCGTGTTCTAAAAATGTGTCTTTGGTTACATCTACGGATGGTAAGATTTTGAAAATAAATAATATGTAAAAACAGTTTTGTGGTTTTCCTTTTGTTTTGATGTGATAACAGTTGTATTCAAAAAATGTTTTACTCTCCTATTTTTAGAACTGTTAAAAGAATACTCATATCAATATGTCATGATTTCTGAATTTGTTTTGTGATTTATTTTTATTAATGTGGTGTTAATTACATTACTCCGGAACGACATAATCAAAAAACAACAACATATTTTTTTACAGTATAAACAATATTAATAAATTTTTATCTTTTATATAAATCAGGTTTTAGCTGTACTTGTGAAGACCATAGCATAGCAATATCTATAGATCGATGTAAGCCGTGTAATATGACTGAAGTTGTGTCATCTGATGGCACGATGTGTATACCTCGACGATGTCAAAGTGCATCAGGGAAGATAGTCTGCAGGAAGTGTCCCAATGATTATATTTCCGGTAAATCGTGATCTATACTTACAATAAAATCGTAACGGATCGGTGTTTGCGCGTGGAAATAAATCAGAAAAAAAGTTCCTTAAACAATTATTTTTAAAACTTTTATATATTTGTCTAATTGTGTTTGTTTTATTTCAATCGGTTTACAAATAAAAGAGTTATGTCAATATAAAGCGTTCCATGCGGCAATATTGCTACAAAACAAATGTTTATTGAATTGTATGAGTTATTTGTATTGGTAGCAGGATAGGCAGAGAGAACCTAGTATTCAGACACACCTTTCCCCACTTTCCGCCTATTTTTTTGAGGTATTGTGTATTGAGTGGTGGAACTCAACGCTGGGCTTAAAAAAAGTATAAAAAATAATTTGCTCTCTCAAGTGGGGAGGACTTATTTGTTGTGCGTTGTGCGCCACCACGGCCTCAGTGTATGTATGTGATGTATGTATATATATAGCGTTGCATATAAAATAGGATACATGTTAGGATACTTAATTTTGTGGTTTTCCTTTAAATATAATTGCAATTTTTTCCATTTTTTAAGTAATTAAGTACACCATGTATGCCAATCAAGTAAATTTTGGATTTGTTAAATGCGTATCTTGAAGATGATTTTACCTAAATCTTATACTTTTAATTTAATTTTAAACGTATAATATATATATATATATATATATATATATATATATATATATATATATATAGTTATTATGAAATAATTTTATAGTTTCTTAAAATTACAGTAACTCAAAATTTCGATGGTTCCCCTATGAAAGAAGTGCAATGCATTAAATGCGCTCGAGGCTACAAAGCATCCAACAATGTTTGCGTTAAATGTGAAGCTTGTACGTGCAATAAATATGAAATAATTGTTAAAGGCAAATGTATACCAAAAAAATATGTTATGGAAAGACCCAAATACGCTGTGAACGAGTTACATCCAGACCAGCTGTTAGAGATAGTGAAACTGGAGTATATGTGCACTGTAAGTTTTGTACATTAGAGAGTGAAGTGATGACGCTTGAAAATACAAAAAAAAAATTGTTTTCAATTAATTTGATATTTTTCAAACGCTTCTATTAGGTCAAGCGCATTTTTATTCTCATTTTTTAAACGTCAAATAGCCACAAGTCTAATAAACAGACTGGATCGAGCATTTCACCTTTAACATACAAACGTCATTTTATATTTTTTTAGGTCGAGTTGCAGGTGCGTTAATTTTAAGCCTATTTCTAGTACTAATTTTATGTACATCACTAACTTTGGTAAAATCATTAATATTTTTCTTAACATACATAATATCTTCAAAAATGTATTGTGATGCAACTCTCAATATATTAAAACCTTTGCCCTAAGTAATCTAAAATAGTGCTATAGATCGCACGAACAGCTCGCTTCTGCAGGACAAATACTTATTGAAAACCGGCTGCATTACCCCAAAGTAAAATCCCATAGGACATAATACTATGGAAGTAGCTGAAGTAAACAAGTCGAGCCGTTTCTACGTCAGTGAATAATCTAATTTTTTCACTGTGAAAGGTCAATATGAGGTCCCCAATGTAACTTGAAGTCAATGGAAAAAAACCCGTAGAATCAACAGATTCTATAGGTTACCATTTAAGAGTACATCGGCTTTAATAATTTTTTTGTTAGGTGTACTGAAAATCATACATTAAGTTTTTTTACTATTCAATGGTAAGTTATTAACACTGAACCAATGTACTACTTTTGAGAGAGCATGTGTACATCGTCATATACAATTTGTCGTCGTTTCATCTTAAAAATCTATGAAGTGTCATCAGCAACCAATATTATCTCATGGTTGTTTTTAATTATATATGTTATATTATTTATATATAGTAAAAAGAGAAAATGACAAAGAATTGACCCCTGTGGGACCTCCATACTGATTATCGCCATTCACATCTACTCTATGAATTCTGTAAAGTAAATCTGGGTCATAGATTGAGTGTATACAAAGTGGCATAGCCCACCTGCGGCAGTGTTTCCAGGTCGATACGCGTCTATCTCCACCTTAAAGGCTAGCGACGCACCTGTAGCTCCTCTGGTGTTACATTGGGTCGTGGTCGGCGTTGATCACTTACCACCAGGTGACCCGTACGCTCGTTTGCCTTGTTTTTTTTTGCATAAAAAATACAGCAGTGGTATAAATTCACGACAAAGTTACGATCCTTAGCTTCACCAGTTTCATAATTTATTATTTTCCATGTCATTTAAATTTTATCATAGGAATCTTTAATTTTATTTCTTATATTTACGGTACACGTAATGGTCCCTATAACACGGTTTCTGATGAAGTCTTGGTATGCCTGTTTGCAAAATTGTTGAGTAGATTTGTTAAGAGGAATCCATCGACCTGAGGTCGTTGGAATCCTCTTAACAAATCTACTATCCTAAGTTCTTTTTACCTTTTCTAAATATATAATTTGAGTATTACTATACGAAATTAACATAAAGATATAAGAATAAGAAATATTTAACGTTTTAGCAACATGATATTCGTGCTTGTCGTGCACTATCCAGCATTTGTGTTCGAAATTTTTATGCGACTGATCTGGCTGGTCCCTGTAGGCTTTGGTTACAGGGCAATTTAACGAAATATCCAGGTAAATAATAAATAAATGAAAATTATTTAAAATTTGAAAATAATGATTACTATTTAATTTTCCTGTACCTTTTCAGGACTTCCTTTACTAGTTATTGATGATTCTAAAGTCATAAAACAAGATTTAATATTAGATTTAAGTCGGGTAAGTGTATTTAGTTATTTTATATCAATGCATTTGTGATGAAAATATTTTTAAATAATTATTTATTTCCCCATGTGGCAATCGAACCCACAACCGACGCGTTTATAGTCACACGCTTCTATCCATGCGTCACGACGGCCTATGCAAAGTGCTATGTAAAGTGTTCTTGTGATGAACTACATAAATAGTAATTTATTGAAATATTTTAAGGATACGCTAAAAATAGCTATAGCAAAACATACAAGTAGTGGTGGATTTGAATTTATGGAAGACACGAGTCGTAATGGTCACAATTGTCTTCCGCCTGTAGACATTAAAATAGGTGATAATACTTGGTGAGTAACCGAACGTACCAAGGAAATATATCCTTTGAGAGTTCTTTGGATAAATTATTAATTTTCCTCCAACTTGCTTTACAAGTTAAACATTTTAGAATTAGAAATGGATAGTTTTTATATATAAATATTTTAAAATTAACTTTGAAATATTTGTACTGTAAAAAAATATTTATATATTTTAGAATCTGCTCTTTCTGTGAATTTTGTTTTTTTTTTCAGTTTTACGCTTTATCACTCAATCCAGGTCAAATAAAACCTAGTGTCTCAATCTTCTCAATTTGTCATCCCAATTTGTCACATTAGAAAGGAATAATTAAAATGATTTAAATATAATAATTACAATCCGATGTACTACCCAAGACATTTACATTATATTTCAGAAATCTGCTTGGCCATCTGGTAAATTTAGAAAGTTCTTTATTATAACCAGCTTTCTTTCTACAATAGAAAATATAACAAATAATATTTACTTACAAACTCTGCTTTTTAAAGTGCGGTAAGTGTCTATCATTAAACGTTACTTAAAAATGTTACCATATCAAAAATTACGCGAGTTGTGGTGCAAGACACAAGCGTGTGACGGTAAACGCGCAATGTTTTGGTTCGTTTCCCACGATTCCATGGAAGAAATGAAATATTTCATATATTCATTTCTTAGTTCTGCTGTCGTAGGGGGCGGAGTGTCTTAACACTAGGGTCCCTCTTGCTACAGTCAGTGCAGTCTACAGCGTGAAGCTGAAAAAAAAATGATACTCTTAAAGGTTAAAACGAGACGCGTCCAAAATTGGATCTCTCCAACTGCAGCTGGAAGTTGAAGCGCAATATGCTACAAAGTCTCATTTCACTAACATTATTACAACAAATATTAAAGTTGAACATGACATGCCGAGTGCTGGAGTCCTGCGCAGTTTGGAAGTGAGTAAATAAAATATTTTATTTTAGCAACTTTTAAATAATTGTGTTATCTATTTTACTCTTGTTACTGTTAATTTTTAAAATATTAAGATTAAAGGTAACCTACGTATAGTGTTTAAAGTACAAATGACACCAAACTTTTGAAAAGTGAACTGAATATATTTTAGAGGCCAGTCGTGGCGCAGGGGGACAAGCGTGTGGCTGTAAACGAGATAATTTGAGTTCGATTCCCACTGGAGGAAATTATATTATTAAATTATATATTTAATATTTTTATTTCTTCGCTCCGGAGAATACATAGAATTTTCAGAAATTATGTAAGTAACTAGCGACCCTCCGCGCGGCTTCGCCCGCTTATTGGATTTTTGCCAAAGTATACAAAATCTTTGTATGATTTGTAGACTGTGTTTTAGTTTAAAGTTAAGCTATATATCATTATCATTTTTGATTAACACTTGAGTAAATTAATGTTTTCATTTCTACCCTCTGGTGTCGAGGTAAAGCGCAGCGTTGAGTTCCATCACTCAACCAGCGATGCCTAGAATTCGGCGTAAAGTGGAAAGCGGAGTGTCTTAACACTTCTTTAAAATATAAAGACACATGTGGGTGTACCTTCGTGCACGTAGTATACAGCGTTAAGCTGAAAAAAGACAGTTTAAAATATATCGTAAGTCTAGTCTAGTCTAGTTTTTTATTTCATTTACATTAATTTTGTTACGTAAACAAATTACAATTTATTTATTTAAGAACCATATAAAGGAAACATTTGGATAAAACAAATAAATATTTTATAGATATGGGGAGGAATTTTTGGTCTGTTAATGGTTTTGTACGCTCTAATACAATGGCGAGGAGTCGTGAGGAGAGGCGGGCTCTACATCGCGATAGTTCCCTTAAGTTTCAATTACGTTGCCGACGCCTTATATTATGCAAGTATAAACATATAATTTGTAAATAATGTAGTGTAAAAAATCTTTTATTTTGCAACATTTTTTTCCCATTTTATGATCGATTTTTTTCGTTGCAGAAAAACACAATACAATGCTCTCCATTAACAGTTTTTTGATTGTTATTATTTTCTGAAAACTGTTAATGATGTAAATATCTTACATATTTATTTATTTAAAAACTGTTTACTGTCCAATATATGTATTAAATCATATCGTCGACTTAGAGTGCAAGGTTGCTAAATTAATTTTAGTTTTTTGATTATGGTCATTTTTGTACCACTGTAAAGTGTAAAAAAACTTATATTTTGTTTCATATTGATATAGAAGATACAAATCATTTTTAGAAATTATTTGTATCTTCTATATCAATTTGAAACTAATATAATTTACTAGATTTTCTAGCAAGTTTACTTTAAGCAGAAGATATTCTATTTTGTATTAGATTTATTCTATATTATATTTATTCCATATTATATTTATTTTCAACTTCTATCATCAAAAACTGGTAGGCAACAGTAATTTCAACGCTACACGCGCTCGCCGCAGAGGCGGGTACTCTGGGACTGACTCTACCACTGTCGAATGCAGAGGAATATGCGATACAAGTACTTATATATGTAGTTCTTTCTTTAAAGGTAAGTATCAAAACATAAAATCAATTATATTTTATTTATAAATCGCTTTATGCCTTTGTAAATTATAGGTTTTCAATGTGTTATGGGTGACGTGGAACCAATGCCGTTATGATATATTTTTCCTGGACTGGACCAAATACAATCCTCCTACTGGTATGTTCTTTTTAATCCATTCTTAACTAAGATTAAGTTATTAAGACTGTATAAGCAAATAATTACATTACAACATTTGGAAAATATCTCTATATAATAGTAATATTGTTTCGGATATTTCAGATATTTTCAGTCAACGTAAATCAAATGACTGGAAGTTGAGAATGTTAGTTAGAGAATGGATGTCAATGCAAACGCAACGTTTCGTGTCCCCTGGATTTACTGCTACGAGCACACTTCTGATATTACACGTTAGAAATTCTTATTAGTTAATACGAAATTCTATTAATATTACAAATGTGAAAGTTTGTGGTTATGGATGTTTGTTTTATTTATACGCAAAAACTACTGAACGGGCTTACATGAAACTTTACATGAATATAGTTTTTTTTCAGCGCTAACGCTGTATGCCGCGTGCCTGTAGACTAAATGAAAGAACTGATGTAAGACTGATTAATTCTGGAGGCATTGCGTGTCACTTAATGACGGTACTCAACGCCGTGGCTTACCTCGATACCAGAGGGTAGAAATGAAAATTTTTAATATTTATTGTTCATTCTTCTAACTGTGTCCAATAAAAAAAAACAATATTATATAAAAAGTTTTGCAGATTTTAGATAATTCACATTTATATACATTAAAAAGTCAAGGCTATAAATGGGTGATAACAACAGCTACCTGGTGGAGTTCGTATGCTGCGTTTATATGTCTTCGGTTTCTGTTAGACAAACTGCTTGAATCATCTCCGAAGAGATTATTGAAAATATGTACCGATCTAGAGTTATCGTTGATAGTGTTTCAAGAAGAATATTACGCACATTATGTGGATGGGAGGTCAGTTTCGTTTTATATATTTTTTTTATATAAAATTCGATATTATATGAAGATTTATTTTTTGTCTTCATTTTTATTATTTAGTTACAAAATTATTGTTACAGTTTAACGTCTTAAAAATGAAGAATATACTCACTTTCTTAATTAAATAATAAAACTCTCTTTTATAGAAATGAAGATTTAATGGGTTTTAGATCAAATACAAATCCACTCCAAACATGTCGACTTATTTGCTCTCCACAATTGAGGTATTTTTTTTAAATAAAAAAACAATAAATTAGAAAAGCGTTCGTAGAACTATATTTCTATTATGATATTTTATTTATATAATATTTATGACTGCTTTATTTGATAGCTATATTCGTTATATATTTCAGAACTGTGTACAAAAAACTGGCAAACAACGGTAAGAACATTTTAAATATTATATAATAATAAGTCTAAATTAGTTTTACCTTTTGCTAAATACGTGTATACTTAAATAACAGTACATTTTTTTCTTTTTATCTCACATATAGCAAGAAGAGGAAACCTAGTGTAAAGACAGTCTGTTCCGCATTTTCCGTTGAAATTTGGAGGCATTGCGTGTTGAGTGGTGGAGTTTAACGCCGAGCTTTGCCTTATTTCTTATTATTCATTCCCCGAGTGGAAATCGTATCCACAACCGTAGCGTTTAATCAAACTTAATTTAACTTTTAACAATAGTAACATAACAATTCAAGTGCGTTTCGAAAACATTCTATCATAACATTTAATTTGTTCTAAACGTCTGTTGTTTTTAAAGGATTCCATACATAAAAATAAGTTGTTTATTAAATACGTTCATTATATTTGATGCGATTATCGTGCAGTTAGATTACTACTCGTAGGAATTTTTATGTTTCTAATATATGTAGATTTTTCCCCGACACATCATGACGGGGCATTCCAAACAAATCGTCTCATATATACAATAAAAGTGAATAGCTAAAATAGGTACGGTTCCATTCTCAACAGGAAACTATGATACCTAGCGTAGAAGGCGGGCAAAGCGCGGCGTTGAGTTCTGCCATTCAACACGTAATGACTCCAGAATTCAGCAGAAAGTGGGGAATGGAATGCCTTACCACTAGGTCCCCCTTTGCCTACCCTGATGTGTGCGGGAAAGAGCGTGAAGCTGATAAAAAAATTGTCTATGATTGTCCTATTGTATATGACGTGACGAGTGTTGTAACGATAATAAATCTTGTAGGTGATTATGCTGATTATGACAGAAACCATGATCTTTTATCAAAATTTTTGGGAGCATTTTTTGAACGGGTGAGTTTGTTGTACATTTTATTGGACTAACTTCATAGATAAATATGCTAACTTTTCCTAATATCCATATATACTAAATTTACTTATAAATTAAATTTGTGACATAGGCTCTGGATGGCTTGAACTGGGTAGCAAGTGAAAGGACTCTTTTAGAGAAAATACTGAATATAGAACTAATTGAAAGAGAAGGAGGAAAAACGAGCGTCCTGTTGTACGATACAGATATCGTAATACCCTCTTGTTTTGCAGTGACGTGGTATGTTATTTTGTTTTGCTTTAATTGTAATGATGTTACGTTCCGGCAAAAATCAGAAACATGTTCCAGCTGTTTCATTCCGGTTTCGGAGCATGTTCCAATTTTAGTTCCTTTTTAGGGTATCGTACCTCAACAGGTAAAAATGAATCCTTATAGGATCACTTTCTAGTCTATCTGTCAAGACAATTTCTTTCGAGATTGGCTGGAGTTATCGGGCTGAAATTAATATCAAATATACAGGTCTTGGAGGTCTTACAGCACAGAAAATATCAAACTTCTAAGTCAACGCAATCGAAAGATATGTGTATTTGTGCATCGACGTGTAACTAATTGACCTGATGATTTGAACAGACGAGCGACCATTAATAATAATATTTTTTTTTAAGGTTAGGTGAAGAATGGGTGTTTGCAACTTTTGATGCTATGCTTTTTGGTTCCGTTGTAATTGTAACTAGTCAGCCTTTATTAGCGGTTCTAGTTACATTGATTATGTGGCAGGTAAATCATTCAAAATTGTGAAATTTTATTACTTTCACGAATGCACGAAGGCAGACAGAGGCAGGCAGACACAATCTAGTGTTAAGATACTCCATTCCCCATTTTGTGCCGAATTCTGGCATAGCGTGTTGAGTGTAACTCATAGCCGCATTTCGACCCGACAACAGAGAAAAGAAATGAAAAAAATAAATATTTCATTTTCTCCAGTGGGAATCTGTCACGTCCACAAACACACGCTTGCGCGCCTGCGCCACTGGCTCTATTTTTTATAGTAAGAATAACATAAATAATTATGAAACTTGTTCCAGGTCATGAAATCTCTACGAATATTGTTAGGAAATTGGAATGTAAATAATAAAATTGGCATTCAAAAATTAAAAAATTGATAGACGTTCGAATTTTTAATTAATTTATTATGATTTGTACGCAAAAGCATTCGTACATGAAAATGCTTGTTAGATTTTATATGTTAAGATTATTTTTTTTATCCGTAAGTGGAAGTAAAGAAAATGAAGTGACTATAAATTATAATTATGATGTAAGTGATGTTGAAATTGTTGACAAAAGTCGATTAATTAGGCCTCTTATGTTTGAATCAACAACAACACCAGTTCCGCCGATGTCTGGACCATTGTATAATTTTATTGTGAATTTATTTACAGTTATATTAGACCATGGTTTCGCAACATCAAGACTTCACAAGTACTTGCGTGTCTTGAGTAAAAGTCTTAAAGGTTTAGGTACTGGATATCTAATGAAAATAATGGTTAAACGACTAGCCAAATTGTTACATAAAATATCTAGTAAATTGCATAGTTTTGAATATATAAAATCAAAACTTACTAATTTGAAAATATTGCTTACTGAAGTTAAGCCTATGAAAATGGATTTATTTAAAGAGTTAAATTCTATTTACACTGTAGCACAAGATGTTAAGATGGACACATATTTATATCGCTTAAAAAAATACGGTCGCCGTAAAAGACAACACATCGATAGATTAACTAGAGATATACTTGAGAAACTCATATTTTATACTATAAAGAGTCAAAATGAAGATAGAAAACATTATATTCAATTAAAAATTGCGCTTGCCGCACTCGAATATTATGAGAAACCTCTCAATATATAGATAATTAATAAAAAAAAAACAAAATAGTAAAGGAAAACAATGTGGATATTAGACGAGATTTTTAACCGTGAAATTAAAGATGAAATAAAAAACGTAGCTAACAAGAAATAACTTTGTTATTCGTTAATTTTTTCTTCTTTTTTTTTCTTTGTTAATCTTAATAACTTCATTATATCGTTTATTAGATCTTTTAAAAAACATCATTTCCTGAGAGAGGGTTGCCAAAATCCTGCAGAATTTTAAGTCGACATATCTTTAAATTAGAATATAAATATGCCAAATAATTAAATTAGATTGCCAAACATCTCAAATGTGAAGAAAATGTTATTATTAACAAAAATTTTTTGGAGGAAAACCGACCGCATAGCACAGCTTTCTTTGATGCTATAAACGTCGCTTTTACTTTGCTACAGTATATGTTATTTGAAGATTATGTTTATGAGTTAAAGAATTATGGCTGAAAAGATAATAAGTTTTATATAGACGAAGACACCGAAAAACTTTTAGAGACTATTTGAGGAAGTGCACGAGATCATAAGGATATAGAAAGAAAATTAAGAAACGCGGTCAATGTTGTATTAAAACTGTAACTGTAAAACGTAGTTTTAAATGAATAAAAATATTAATATATAAGAATTTTTATTTGTGATTTAAAAAAAATCTGTACTCATAACGTATTTATTTATTTGTGAATAAAATAGAACAAATTAACAATTTGGCATTGCCTCGTCCACTGTTAAACATCCATCGGTCTATCGAATGGCAATTGTTATTTTTGTCAACTATTTCGGTCCACATGTCGTTCTGTAAGGTCAGGGAAAGCGAAGAGAAAATACATTGGAGAACATTTTAAATATTTTTTTTTTGCATAAAATGATATATGACATTACAGTACGGATAATATGACATTACAGTACGGTCAAAAAGTCTGAGAAATTTTGTCGCGCAGAATTAATTTAACACTACGCAATACTCCGAAAAAATCGACGAAATGTAGGGAACGGAGTATTTAAACACTAGGTTCCCTCAACCCACGGGAATCCACCACCCATCCTCTACCACCTATCGCTCTTTGTGCCGGATGCAGCGTGAAATTTATTTTTTAAAAAATATTGCTTTTCCGTGAATTTTGCACAAAATACGAAAATGTTGTCTCCCTCAAAATTTTTATTTCACTTAAATATTGCCGCGCGTCCACACACTACAATATTATTGAAAACAACGCTCCCTCCTAACGATATTGCTAACTGCAACATTATTGATATCTAATTTCAAGATCAAAAGTTATAAAGTCAACGAGAACCTGTCATAGGTCTCAAGTGTTACCAACAACAGTTTATACCCTACTAGACTCGCACTTGTCAGCAGAGTTAACAACGAGCTTAGATTTTACGACTTTGACCTATAATACTGAGCTCCTCTAATAGCTTACTTGTTCATTTATCTTGCACAGTAACCTTATAACGTTATAGTGTTACAATGGCATCATATTTATGCCTACTTTTTCTTATTATACGTAGTTGGTTATATAATGTTGAAAAAACTTTATTATTATTTTAATTCCACGCTGTATTCTCGTACAGCAGGGTAGACAGAAACACCTTAATTTTTCACTTTCGGCAGAATTCTGGAAGCATTGCGTGTTGAATGAAGGAACTCGACTCCGAGCTTTGCTTCGTTACTAAATATCGTCGTTGAAAATATTATACTGAAGTGTCTTGAAACTAGGTTCCCCGATTTTCTCTGCCTACGCTGATGAAGATGGGAAAAGGAAAAAAAATCAAAAGTACAGTGAAACGATAAATTTCAAAGTCTTAATGGGATTGAACATTGTGAGAGTAAAATTTGTAGAAAATTACAAGACGTGTTCAAGTTGCGAAAAGTAGACTGAATCTATCCTCAAATGGAATGTAATGTCGTAGCGGCGTAGCACTTGTAGCAGTTGCCGTGACATGGCAATGTTGGCACTTTCTTTAAAGTTATATTTGTGATCGTTATATTAGTATTTTTATTTATATTTTAGTACAAGGATAATGTTATTGATTAATATATTAAATGAAAAAATATTATTGTATATGTAATAGCTCCGTACAAATATTCTTAGCCTCATAACTCCTTATGTTATATTAAGCTTAGATTTCCTTTATAACAATGAAATAAAATATATATTTTTATAACAAACATTATTTAGTAGAATAAATTATAAAGAAACGGAAATTCGAAATATAAGCTTATTATTTTTTTTTTTTTTCTGAAGTTTCCGGACATTGTAAATTGTAAAAATAAAATATTTTTTTGAGGGCGCTTTTATGTTCCGCCCAGCTAATTGACATCTACTAAAATTATATACATTATGTATATATTAGTTCCCTATCTATGCTATAAGTTACAATAAAATCTAAATCATAGAACATATGTTATAATAAAAAAAAAACATCATGAGTACGTGCACGCGTATAACACGCTTACACAGAATTCTATCGTAATAACATATACATTTGTATATCTTAGTAACTTGTTAAAATATATAACGTAAAAATAAATTGTAAAAGAATCAGTATATATATAACACATAAGATACGATGATTATACGAACTATAATAGTCGAAACAGTACGTACACACTTACTTAAGAAATAAACAAGCCCAATAGTGTATTAAGATTAAAAGTCGAGACCTATAAGTAATTCATCAATCAATAAAACCTTTACCGGCGTAATTTAAAGAGGTTGTTAACGTCACCTATCTAAGAACACTTGGTCAATACGAATCGAACGATACCTCAAATATATAAATCTGTTCAGCGGTTCTGGAGATATGAGGTAATAAAGAATATTACATTCATACATACAAGATACGTGCGAAAACCATAACCCTTACTTAGCAGTCGGAAATAAAAAGATGATTGAGATAATATGTATGTTTAAATTAAGGTTATTTTTAATATGACAGCTGATAAGTATTGCTGTACATGTGTACCAGTTTCCTGCTACTGCACTAATCTTTATAATATGTCGAGTTTTTTTAATAAAAAAATGTATAAAAAAGAATGTGACGTGGCGTTAACTATCTTTAGCCTGTCGCAAATGCAGTGGAACCAAATTTTACTGTAGACTTAAGCCTCGTTTTTACCTCAAGTACCTTTTTTCTGGTTTTAATAACAAAAAATATATTCAAAAAGTATACAAATATCTTTGATTTGATGATTAAAGTAAAGATTTAATCTTAATTTTTTTTTTAGCTTTTTTGTTACAGTTCTTTTTTCTTGCATCATTGTTATTCTTATAATTTTTATATTATAGAATCATAAAACGATGACAAAAGATTAGTATCTCTTAGAGAAGACCTTTAAAGAGTTTGGCTGGCTGAGTAACAAAAACCTTTATTGAGACATTCAAATAATTTAACTTAAAACACGTGTAACTTACACTCACACATGTTTTTGCAAGAACAACTTTAATCAACATTCAATTATTTCGATGTAAAAGTATTAATATATTAATAAAGCTAACAACATAGCATAGTTCGCTGAAATAAAAGGGGTAATTAGATATATAGATAAAATTTCCCATTTTTATTCTGTAGAATGAAAAAATATAAATTTAAGTAAATATTTCATCTCCTCGAGTGGGGATCGAACCGTAAATATAAGTAAATAATAATAAATAGCTTTAGTACATCTGCTGAACTTACAGCATATGTTTAGTTATATTATTATAAATATATTAAATTCACTATCTATTATGGACAGGTTATCTGATTGTCCATTTTCAAATCTCTTGCCCACTTTAACTAATGGATAAACACTCTAACACAAGCAAGTAACAAACAAACATGGTACTGCGCGAGATCTTTTAACTATCACCGCTGGCGACTAGCGAGTGTTGGAAAGTGACATCACACGACACGCCACGACACTGAGAGCGGCGCTCTACATTTTTGCAAACTACAAATGCATGTAAAATCATAACTACTCGGTAGTTTTTAAGGAAAACAAAAACTAGTGTATCTGTATACATAAGAACTTTACTGTAATACTTTTAAAGCATTATTTTATACCTATTTATATTTTTCATTATATTTTTGTTTTAAGTCTACCTATACATTATATTAACTACATCGCTATATTAAGGAAAATTTACTATTTTGAAATATGTTTTAAAAAAATACTACTTTTCTGAAATTTGGACGGATATGGACTTTAATTTAAATATTATTATTTCAAGAATAAATACAACAATTGATATAAGGTAACCAATTGCAAGGCACATAATGCAGCTTAGAAATTGTTCTATTTCGAGTGCACTAGGATCAGTTGATTTTAATACAGACAATGTCAGACTCGACATTTTCATTGTATCTTTTTCTAATAAGCCACTTTCCAAGAAACGTATAAGCCAAACAGACAACAGTCTCTTAAAAGCAGAGTTTTTAGGCATCCATATTACTAAAGGAACTGTCATAATAGAATCAGGAAGAATGTGCCCACATTCTTCCACATTTATCCCTTGCGAGATACAGTAAGCCCAAACATATTCCAGGGATATGGCAAATATAAACATTTTCTTGCCTTCTAGCACCTCTTGAAAAGCCTTTTCGAATCCTTGTTCCTGTATTATTTCATAACCGTCACGGATAAACGCATCATGTTCAAAGTGTGGCAATACGCCCGCTCTACCTCCAAATGTATATCCATTATCAACTGCTTGTTTTAAATCGACAAGTTTGTCTACCACGATATCGGATTTCAGGGCTCCAATAAGAACACTCTGATACGCGCTTCGAACCACGAATGTGAACCATATCCAAAGACTTAAAATGTAGAAATCTCTAAAACGTGTCGGTCGTACCTTAATGGGTTGACCCGTCAGCACAGCCCATATTCGTATGACAACGCTATGTAATTTATTTGAATTTTTAAAATATTGCAAACAGAACTGTTTTATATGTCCGATTTTCATTAAAATCGGAATAGATTTAACAATAATTACGACCAGCAAAATGGCTAACCACAAATATCCATTTAAAGGAGACAGCAATCGCCACCATATTGGACCGGGAGGTAAAGGAGGACCGAGCCAAGCTATAGTTATTCTGAAGTATGGCATAGAATAGTCTAAAATACCAACTCTATCCATGCCCGGCGATATACTGCACGTCGATATATTTGCAGTTCCAGTTAAAATGTCGTCTAGCGTCTCAGACCAATTTTTGGCACCATCCGAATCAATGCTTAAATAATCCCTACTTGAAATTATTGGCGTAAAATTCATCACATCTCTGAGATACCTCATGATTGCCCTTTTAATTATTTCCAGAGGAATTTTCTGTTCTGTAGCAGGATGGTATACTTTGTTTGTTGATATATAAAGAGGACAGCCTTTCATGTCACTCATTTTATCTGGAAATAAATCTTTTTCAAGAATAGCTCCGTCATCCCAAAAACCAATGAGAGTTGGTTCTATATTTTGACAATCCAAATGACTTTTATATGGATAGTACGTGTAGAGAACAATTTTATTATTTTTATTCATTACAACTATTACTACATCAGTGGCATAGTAGTTCCATAAAATACTATTTATACGTTTAAGTCTGTATGGAGTAGCGAGAACAACGATCAAGAAATGGGCTCCGCTATGAAGAAACGTCTTTCCTTTCAAATCGGGTTTTAATTTTCCAAGAGTTCTTATTAGAGAATAATATGATTCAATTATAATGACGACTTGTTTAGGCGGCCCTCCAATTGTATGATCTAAGATAATAAGGCCTCCATATGACTGAATAAACTTGCTGACTAGAACATCATCAACATCTTTGGACACGACAACAGTTGGTGTTCTGAAATTAAAATAACTATTAGCGATTTCAATAGCACTATCAATTAGATTCTCGTTTCGTGGATTATGTTCATTTTTTAGTTTTAAATTTGCAGTTCCAGAAATTATGAAAAAAGAAAAGATAAAAATCACAAACACAGCCATGTTTATCTATGAAAGTTCGGATTCAGAATGTATTTTGATTTTAAATTGTTCAATTTTGAAGGTTACATAAAGTTCTTTCCATCTATTTACGTAATTAATCTTGCATTGTTGGGTTAAATGCTGCCATTACAGTACCTTCATTTTTTGTAACAGGAATAGCTGCAAATTGACTGCATCAATTGGAATGCACTCACTAACTACTGTGAAAGACTAATAAATCATTTCATAACCATCATCATGTCACTTTAACATAATGTGTAAGCAAATTTTCATGCGTTAGAAATGTCGTTGACTATTTATACAATGCCCGTTATATTACTGATTCGGTAATTGTTTTTATCCCAACATTAAAAAAAACAATTACCAATATATGCTTGATCATTATATTGATAATAACATCATAAGTATTTCGATATCACACTGTATATCCAGATCATTTTATATCATTAAGTTGTAATATAGAAATGCGGTTATTTTTCATTATATTGTCTACATCTAGTAGGTATATGAAGGAGTCGCGTCTAGCTACATATGAGGTACAATTTACAAAATAATTGTGTCCTGTTAAAAGTATTGTAAAGTACGCATTTTATATAAGTATGTCTCATATTTAGTAAATTAAATGATTAATATTATATAATATAGAGGGCTGCTGTGTGCGGGATACAGCGTGAACCTAAAAAAAATGATTAATATTCTCCTGGGGCCTTGCATCATTTATATAAGACATCAAACGAAAAAAAAACTTACATCGCCATGTAATGAAATTTACCTAAACTGTTACTGTGGTTCGATAGATCAAATGTTTGCCCACATTCTTAAACTATGATTAATCGACAAAGTTACATGAACTATTTTTTTCCCATTACACTGTTGGCGCCACGGTCAACACGTGGTTAGTAATTAAGTAAGAACGATAGGCCATGTCAGGCAGGTCTTAGATCGAGATGGAGATCTAAAGTCCGTGAAATGCCATCCGGAGGTTATGTTAGAACTTGTGGTGGATGAAATAATATGTCTTCGGCGTCAGTACCAATAATTCAAGCGGCCATTTAGCAAAACCTAAAATTTTAACCAAGATATAATTTAATTAACACCAAAGGTTGGGCTGATGGAACTAAGAACTAATAGCTAAAGAAATATTTTAAATTATGAGACAAATAGATGATGCAAGGAAACAATATTTCTTTCTTAAAAAATTGAAATGGGTTAAAATAGTATTTTTTTTGCAATAGGTTTTCGTACGTTTCGTTATTGTTAATTATGGTGTATTGTGTTTTGTATGTTGTAATTACGGTTTAAGAGACATAAATTATACGTGTAATTAAGATTTTTAATGATTCGCTCATCTTTAATTTCTCAGACCTGAGAAGAATCGGCGGAAGAAGCTCAGCGGGACTTTTTTTTTATTATTACATTATATAAATACATATTTATTTATTTGTTGCAGGAATACCTTCCAAACAAGTGGTGTCATCATTTATAAAATGACGTTAATTTGTTAATAACCTTTAACACACAAATGTCTTCCCACATTTCTTTAAAAATCGTAATATGGAACATTTTCTAGGGTCCTATTGTAAAACATTGTAACAAAAGAATTAGGGATTCGTTGCAATCGAGTTACGAGTGCACTAAGTTTAAGCTTATTTCTGATATTAATATTATGAACATCATCAATTTTGGTAAAATCATTCATGTGTTTCTTACATTATATACATAACATTTTCACAAAATGTATTGAGTTTCACAATTGTTAATATATTAAATTAAGAAGTCCTAGGGTCTTATAGATTGTACGAATAGTTCGCTTCTAATGGACAAAAATTGTTTGTCAACTTTTTGTCTGTTTGTCAACTTTAATTAGTTTCACTACAATACAGAAATTGGTACGGGACCCACGGTGGGCGAATCTAACTCGCACTTGACCGGTTTTATTTTAATATGCTATACCTACTTACTACTAAGTATGCCCTCCGCACGCGTAACCAAGCAACCCCAACAAGAAAATACGCAAACAAACCCTATCGAGTTGTAAAGTGGATACTATCATAAAATAAATACATATTTAATTGTGTAAGCTAAAGCATAAAGTGTAAGCTAAAAATAAACGTCAAATAATTTTAACAATGATTCATTATATAAGGACAGTATGGATAGCTACATTTTTACTTTGTGTTAATGGTTTAAAAATACCTGGGAGTTGTGAAGATGGTCATTATTATGAGCCAAGTCTACTGGATTGCTTGCCGTGTTCTAAAAATGTGTCTTTGGTTACATCTAAGGATGGTAAGATTTTGAAAATAAATTAGCTTCACGCTTTATCCCGCACACAGCAGGGTAGGCAGAGGGAACCTAGTGTTAAGACACTCCGTTCCCCGCTTTCTGCCAAATTTTGGAGGCATTGCGTGTTGAGTGGCAGAACTCAACGCCGCGCTTTACCTCGACACCAGAGCGAAGAAATGGAAATATAAATTTAAGTAAATATTTGATTGAAAATAAATAATATGTAAAAACAGTTTTGTGGTTTTCCTTTTGTTTTGATGTGATAACAGTTGTATTCAAAAAATGTTTTACTCTCCTATTTTTAGAACTGTTAAAAGAATACTCATATCAATATGTCATGATTTCTGAATTTGTTTTGTGATTTATTTTTATTAATGTGGTGTTAATTACATTACTCCGGAACGACATAATCAAAAAACAACAACATATTTTTTTACAATATAAACAATATTAATAAATTTTTATCTTTTATATAAATCAGGTTTTAGCTGTACTTGTGAAGACCATAGCATAGCAATATCTATAGATCGATGTAAGCCGTGTAATATGACTGAAGTTGTGTCATCTGATGGCACGATGTGTATACCTCGACGATGTCAAAGTGCATCAGGGAAGATAGTTTGCAGGAAGTGTCCCAATGATTATATTTCCGGTAAATCGTGATCTATATTTACAATAAAATCATAACGGACCGGTATTTTTTGTTGAGGTATTGTGTATTGAGTGGCGGAACTCAACGCTGGGATTAAAAAAAGTATAAAAAAAAAAAATTTGCTCTCTCAAGTGGGGAGGAGTTATTTGTTGTGCGTTGAGCGCCACGACGGCCTCAATGTATGTATGTGATGTATGTACATATAGCGTTGCATATAAAATAGGATACATGTTAGGATACTTAATTTTGTGGTTTTCCTTTAAATATAATTGCAATTTTTTCCATTTTTTAAGTAATTAAGTACACCATGTATGCCAATCAAGTAATTTTGGATTTGTTAAATGCGTATCTTGAAGATGATTTTACCTAAATCTTATACTTTAAATTTAATTTTAAACCTATAATATATATATATATATATATATATATATATATATATATATAGTTATTATGAAATAGTTTTATTGTTTCTTAAAATTACAGTAACTCAAAATTTCGACGGTTCCCCTATGAAAGAAGTGCAATGCATTAAATGCGCTCGAGGCTACAAAGCATCCAACAATGTTTGCGTTAAATGTGAAGCTTGTACGTGCAATAAATATGAAATAATTGTTAAAGGCAAATGTATACCAAAAAAATATGTTATGGAAAGACCCAAATACGCTGTGAACGAGTTACATCCAGACCAGCTGTTAGAGATAGTGAAACTGGAGTATATGTGCACTGTAAGTTTTGTACATTAGAGAGTGAAGTGATGACGCTTGAAAATACAAAAAAAAAATCTGTTTTCAATTAATTTGATATTTTTCAAACGCTTCTATTAGGTCAAGCGCATTTTTATTCTCATTTTTTATACGTCAAATAACCACAAGTCCAATAAACAGACTGGAGCGAGCATTTCACCTTTAACATACAAACGTCATTTTATATTTTTTTTGGTCGAGTTGCAGGTGCGTTAATTTTAAGCCTATTTCTAGTACTAATTTTATGTACATCACTAACTTTGGTAAAATCATTAATATTTTTCTTAACATACATAATATCTTCAAAAATCTATTGTGATGTAACTCTCAATATATTAAAACCTTTGCCCTAAGTAATCTTTAGTGCTATAGATTGCACGAATAGCTCGCTTCTGCAGGACAAATACTGATTGAAAACCGGCTGCATTACCCCGAAGTAAAATCCCATAGGACATAATACTATGGAAGTAGCTGAAGTAAACAAGTCGAACCGTTTCTACGTCATTGAATAATCTAATTTTTTCACTGTGAAAGGTCAATATGAGGTCCCCAATGTAACTTGAAGTCAATGGAAAAAAACCCGTAGAATGAACAGATTCCATTGGTTACCATTTAAGAGTACATCGGCTTTAACAATTTTTTTGTTAGGCGTTCTGAAAATCATACATTAAGTTTTTTTACTATTCAATAGTAAGTTATTAACACTGAACCAATGTACTACTTTCGAGAGAGCATGTGTACATCGTCATATACAATTTGTCGTCGTTTCATCTTAAAAATCTATGAAGTGTCATCAGCAACCAATATTATCTCATGGTTGTTTTTAATTATATATGTTATATTATTTATATATAGTAAAAAGAGAAAATGACAAAGAATTGACCCCTGTGGGACCCCCATACTGATTATCGCCATTCACATCTACTCTATGAATTCTGTAAGGTAAATCTGGGTCAAAGATTGAGTGTATACAAAGTGGCATAGCCCACCTGCGGCAGTGGTTCCAGGTCGATACGCGTCTATCTCCACCTTAAAGGCTAGCGACGCACCTGTAGCTCCTCTGGTGTTACATTGGGTCGTGGTCGGCGTTGATCACTTACCACCAGGTGACCCGTACGCTCGTTTGCCTTGTTTTTTTTTGCATAAAAAATACAGTAGTGGTATAAATTCACGACAAAGTTACGATCCTTAGCTTCACCAGTTTCATAATTTATTATTTTCCATGTCATTTAAATTTTATCATAGGAATCTTTAATTTTATTTCTTATATTTACGGTACACGTAATGGTCCCTATAACACGGTTTCTGATGAAGTCTTGGTATGCCTGTTTGCAAAATTGTTGAGTAGATTTGTTAAGAGGAATCCATCGACCTGAGGTCGTTGGAATCCTCTTAACAAATGTACTCTTTTTACCTTTTCTAAATATATAATTTGAGTATTACTATACGAAATTAACATAAAGATATAAGAATAAGAAATATTTAACGTTTTAGCAACATGATATTCGTGCTTGTCGTGCACTATCCAGCATTTGTGTTCGAAATTTTTATGCGACTGATCTGGCTGGTCCCTGTAGGCTTTGGTTACAGGGCAATTTAACAAAATATCCAGGTAAATAATAAATAAATGAAAATTATTTAAAATTTGAAAATAATGATTACTATTTAATTTTCCTTTACCTTTTCAGGACTTCCTTTACTAGTTATTGATGATTCTAAAGTCATAAAACAAGATTTGTTATTAGATTTAAGTCGGGTAAGTGTATTTAGTTATTTCATATCAATGCATTTATGATGAAAATATTTTTAAATAATTATTTTTTTCCCCATGTGGGAATCGAACCCACAACCGACGCGTTTATAGTCACACGCTTCTATCCATGCGTCACGACGGCCTATGCAAAGTGCTATGTAAAGTGTTCTTGTGATGAACTACATAAATAGTAATTTATTGAAATATTTTAAGGATACGCTAAAAATAGCTATAGCAAAACATACAAGTAGTGGTGGATTTGAATTTATGGAAGACACGAGTCGTAATGGTCACAATTGTCTTCCGCCTGTAGACATTAAAATAGGTGATAATACTTGGTGAGTAACCGAACGTACCAAGGAAATGAATCCTTTGAGTTCTTTGGATAAATTATTAATTTTCCTCCAACTTGCTTTACAAATTAAACATTTTATAATTAGAAATGGATAGTTTTTATAATATAAATATTTTAAAATTAACTTTGAAATATTTGTACTGTAAAAAAATATTTATATATTTTAGAATCTGCTCTTTCTGTGAATTTAGTTTTTTTTTCAGTTTCACGCTTTATCACTTAATCCAGGTCAAATAAAACCTAGTGTCACAATCTTCTCAATTTGTCATCCCAATTTGTCACATTAGAACGGAATAATTAAAATGATTTAAATATAATAATTACCATCCAATGAACTACCCAAGACATTTACAATATCCTACTGAAATTAATAAAAAAAACACAATCATTATCTTTTAATAGTCACAAAAATATATTAATAAATTGTTTTATTGGAATTGTTATATAATTGTTTTATAATTTCTTCGTATGCTAGTGTACTCAGCTAATTGAACGTGTGGAGTTTGTATGGGCGTGAAGGTGTTTGTACACGCGAGTGACCACTCTCGTTTATAGCTCTAACAACTATGTATTATAATAACAAAACGATATATAACATTTTTTATTATTTTACTAATTTAAAATAATTTTAGGCAAAGTTGTTCAAGAAATATATCTTTGGATAAAACAGGATATGGAGATATTATGGAGATGTATTTATATTCACCAAGTAATGCTAGCTTCATGCCTTTGCCTATTACTATACTTAAACCGAGCGGTCGTTATGTACAGGTGATTACGTAAATTAAAATTATAGTACCACAGTTGGTACGTGAATAAATGTAATAAAATATTTGAACCCACTCAGAGAAATATTCGTAATTGTACCTCATGGGGTAAGGGAGTTATGTTCTATCGACGCAAAATTCCAAATATAGTAGTGTAGTGATACGACTAAAAGTAGTATTTTTTCAGTTTCACTCTGTATACCGTTTGTAGAAGGATAGGTAGAAGAAGCCTAGTTTTAAGACACTCCGGTCTCCACTTTCCGCTGAATTCTGTAGATATTGTTGTCGAGTGGCGAAGGTCCACGCTGCGCTTTGCGCTTCGACACCAGAACGGAGAAAAAATTAAATTCTTCGAGTGGGAACGGAACGCACAACTTGCACAGTTATATGCTTGTACGCCTGCGCCACGTCTGGCCCCAAAAAAAGTTCATTAACACAAATTCTGCTTTATATTTCAGAAATCTGCTTGGCCATCTGGTAAATTTAGAAAGTTCTTTATTTCAAAATATAGTAGTGTAGTGATACGACTAAAAGTAGTATTTTTTCAGTTTCACTCTGTATACCGTTTGTAGAAGGATAGGTAGAAGAAGCCTAGTTTTAAGACACTTCCGTCTCCACTTTCCGCTGAATTCTGTAGATATTGTTGTCGAGTGGCGAAGGTCCACGCTGCGCTTTGCGCTTCGACACCAGAACGGAGAAAAAATTAAATTCTTCGAGTGGGAACGGAACGCACAACTTGCACAGTTATATGCTTGTACGCCTGCGCCACGTCTGGCCCCAAAAAAAGTTCATTAACACAAATTCTGCTTTATATTTCAGAAATCTGCTTGGCCATCTGGTAAATTTAGAAAGTTCTTTATTATAACCAGCTTTCTTTCTACAACAGAAAATATAACAAATACTATTTACTTACAAACTCTGCTTTTTAAAGTGCGGTAAGTGTCTATCATTAAACGTTACTTAAAAATGTTACCATATCAAAAATTACGCGAGTTGTGGTGCAAGACACAAGCGTGTGACGGTAAACGCGCTATGTTTTGGTTCGATTCCCACGCTGCCATGGAGGAAATGAAATATTTCATATTTTCATTTCTTAGTTCTGCTGTCGAGGCAAAACGCGGCGTTGAGTTCCACCACTCAACACGCTATGATTCCATAATGCAACGGAAAGTATGGGGCGGAGTGTCTTAACACTAGGCTCCCTCTAGCTACATGCAGTCTACAGCGTGGAGCTAAAAAAAAAATTGATACTCTTAAAGGTTAAAACGAGACGCGTCCAAAATTGGATCTCTCCAACTGCAGCTGGAAGTTGAAGCGCAATATGCTACAAAGTCTCATTTCACTAACATTATTACAACAAATATTAAAGTTGAACATGACATGCCGAGTGCTGGAGTCCTGTGCAGTAGCCCAAGCACGAAAAACTATCGAAAAAGTATTCGTATCGTTATCGAGAGCAATTTGTATAGGAATTGAACAGCGCCCCTACCGCGCGTAAAAGGAACTAGCTCACGGCAGCACGAACAGTTTACGTATCGTCTTACGTTCGAATAGCGCGATACTTGGACGGAGTAAACGAAAATTGGTAGCACGAACGCGCATTGTATCGAAAACGTCGAAGATTGGCCATCGAGTGCGTCGGGACTTTATTCGGTTAATATTTGTCAGTGAGAACACTTTCGATACATAGTAAATCGCAGTTTTAAAAATATTTGTAGTGTTTTTGGGAATTCTTTTTGATTTTTTTTACTTGTACATGTTTTTAGAATATTGTTTAGTAATTTTAGCAATAATTAAATAACATCCACTTTGCAAAGACAGCCGCTAAACGAATCACCACTATTTAATTTTTTCATTAATTCTTTCCACTGCCTTTGAATAAAAAGACGACCTCGTGGACCTTCTGAGGGTTTAGATAAATCACCATTCCTAAAATACGAATTTCATAATACCTTACTTAGATTATTAGATGTTTTTATTTTTAAGACTTTAATACAACTTATTCAAATATAAAATTAATTCATACTAAATTTATACTCACGCTTTCATGAATTCCACCATCGTTAAATATTGTAGGTAGCCCATTATTATTTTTTAATAATCAGCTTCACGCTGTATCCCGCACACAGCAGAATAGGCAGGGGAAACCTAGTGTACACTCCGTTCCCCACTTTCTGCCAAATTCTGTAGGCATTGCGTGTTGAGTAGCAAAACTCAACGCCGCGCTTTGCCTCAAAACCAGAGCGAAGAAATGGAAATATAAATTTAAGTAAATATTTCATCTCCTCGAGTGGGGATCGAACCCACAACCAGTGTTTTACAGTCACGCCTTGCGCCACTGCGCCACGACTGCCCTTTTTAATAATAAAGAATTTACTCTTAATGATTACAAAACAAATACAAACTTAGCTATAATTGGCGGGGCGTCAAGTGGATTCGTTTAGAAACAATTGTTTTAAATATACAAAAGGATTGAATTTCTTCCAATCTTGATAACTTACTTATATTTTTCGTAATATTTTTATAGATTTTTCTTCATTTTCAACGTAAATTGTAATGTAAATTAAAATAAATAAACATTTTAATTGAATCTTTTAACATTCACTATTTTATTTAGTTTTTGAACGTCCATTTCATTCGCTCAGTGACATCTCTAAGTCTCGTTAGCGTGACGTCACCTACTTAATCGTATCGAGTCCTCGATAGTCGATACGCTATGGTTCGTGCTTCGAACTTTGTAATCGTATCGTTACCTCGATACGTTTACAATACGGAGTCGAATATTTTTCGTGCTCGGCCCACAGTTTGGAAGTGAGTAAATAAAATATTTTATTTTAGCAACTTTTAAATAATTGTGTTATCTATTTTACTCTTGTTACTGTTAATTTTAAAAATATTAAGATTAAAGGTAACCTACGTATAGTGTTTAAAGTACAAATGAAACCAAACTTTTGAAAAGTGAACTGAATATATTTTAGAGGCCAGTGGTGGCGCAGGGGGACAAGCGTGTGGCTGTAAACGAGATAATTTGAGTCCGATTCGCACTGGAGGAAATTATATTATTAAATTATATATTTAATATTTCTATTTCTTCGCTCTGGAGAATACATAGAATTTTCAGAAATTATGTAAGTAACTAGCGACCCTCCGCGCGACTTCGCCCGCTTATTGGATTTTTGCCAAAGTATACAAAATCTTTGTATAATTTGTAGACTGTGTTTTAGTTTAAAGTTAAGCTATATATCATGAGTGTGTGCCTGTAAACGCGACAGTTCGTTGGTTTGATTAACACTCGAGTAAATTAATATTTTCATTTCTACCCTCTGGTGTCGAGGTAAAGCTCAGCGTTGAGTTCCATCACTCAACCAGCGATGCCTAGAATTCGGTGTAAAGTGGAAAGCGGAGTGTCTTAACACTACTTTAATATATAAAGACACATGTGGGTGTACCTTCGTACACGTAGTATACAGCGTTAAGCTGGAAAAAGACAGTTTAAAATATATCGTAAGTCTAGACCAAAAACTATGTTTTATTTCATTTACATTTATTTTGTTACGTAAACAAATTACAATTTATTTATTTAAGAACCATATAAAGGAAACATTTGGATAAAACAAATAAATATTTTATAGATATGGGGAGGAATTTTTGGTCTGTTAATGGTTTTGTACGCTCTAATACAATGGCGAGGAGTCGTGAGGAGAGGCGGGCTCTACATCGCGATAGTTCCCTTAAGTTTCAATTACGTTGCCGACGCCTTATATTATGCAAGTATAAACATATAATATTTGTAAATAATGTAGTGTAAAAATAAAAAATCTTTTATTTTGCAACATTTTTTTCCCATTTTATGATCGATTTTTTTCGTTGCAGAAAAACACAATACAATGCTCTCCATTAACAATTTTTTGATTGTTATTATTTTCTGAAAACTGTTAACGATGTAAATATCTTACATATTTATTGATTTAAAAACTATATATGTATTAAATCATATCGTCGACTTAGAGTGCAAGGTTGCTAAATTAATTTTAGTTTTTTGATTATGGTCATTTTTGTACCACTCTAAAGTGTAAAAAAACTTATATTTTGTTTCATATTGATATAGAAGATACAAATCATTTTTAGAAATTATTTGTATCTACATATCTATATCAATATGAAACTAATATAATTTTCTAGATTTTCTAGCAAGTTTACACTCTAAGCAGAAGATATTCTATTTTGTATTAGATTTATTCTATATTATATTTATTCCATATTATATTTATTTTCAACTTCTATCACCAAAAACTTGTAGGCAACAGTAGTTTCAACGCTACACGCGCTCGCCGCAGAGGCGGGTACTCTGGGACTGACTCTACCACTGTCGAATGCAGAGGAATATGCGATACAAGTACTTATATATGTAGTTCTTTCTTTAAAGGTAAGTATCAAAACATAAAATCAATTATATTTTATTTATAAATCGCTTTATGCCTTTGTAAATTATAGGTTTTCAATGTGTTATGGGTGACGTGGAACCAATGCCGTTATGATATATTTTTCCTGGACTGGACCAAATACAATCCTCCTACTGGTATGTTCTTTTTAATCCATTCTTAACTAAGATTAAGTTATTAAGACTGTATAAGCAAATAATAACATTACAACATTTGGAAAATATCTCTATATAATAGTAATATGGTTTCGGATATTTCAGATATTTTCAGTCAACGTAAATCAAATGACTGGAAGTTGAGAATATTAGATAGAGAATGGATGTCAATGCAAACGGAACGTTTCGTGTCCCCTGGATTTACTGCTACGAGCACACTTCTGATATTACACGTTAGAAATTCTTATTAGTTAATACGAAATTCTATTAATATTACAAATGTGAAAGTTTGTGGTTATGGATGTTTGTTTTATTTATACGCAAAAACTACTGAACTAAGCCCGTTACATGAAACTTTACACGAATATAGTTTTTTTTTTCAGCGCTAACGCTGTATGCCGCGTGCCTGTAGACTAAATGAAAGAACTGATGTAAGACTGATTAATTCTGGAGGCATTGCGTGTCACTTAATGACGGTACTCAACGCCGTGGCTTACCTCGATACCAGAGGGTAGAAATGAAAATTTTAAATATTTATTGTTCATTCTTCTAACTGTGTCCAATAAAAAAAAAACAATATTATATAAAAAGTTTTGTAGATTTTAGATAATTCACATTTATATACATTAAAAAGTCAAGGCTATAAATGGGTGATAACAACAGCTACCTGGTGGAGTTCGTATGCTGCGTTTATATGTCTTCGGTTATTGTTAGACAAGCTGTTTGAATCATCTCCGAAGAGATTATTGAAAATATGTACCGATCTAGAGTTATCGTTGATAGTGTTTCAAGAAGAATATTACGCACATTATGTGGATGGGAGGTCAGTTTCGTTTTATATATTTTTTTTATATAAAATTCGATATTATATGAAGATTTATTTTTTGTCTTCGTTTTTATTATTTCGTTACAAAATTATTGTTACAGTTTAACGTCTTAAAAATGAAGAATATACTCACTTTCTTAATTAAATAATAAAACTCTCTTTTATAGAAATGAAGATTTAATGGGTTTTAGATCAAATACAAATCCACTCCAAACATGTCGACTTATTTGCTCTCCACAATTGAGGTATTTTTTTTTAATTAAAAAAAAAAAATTAGAAAAGCGTTCGTAGAACTAAAAAATAAAAAATTAAATAAAAATTGATAGCTATATTCGTTATGTATTTCAGAACTGTGTACAAAAAACTGGCAAACAACGGTAAGAACATTTTAAATATTATATAATAATAAGTCTAAATTAGTTTTACCTTTTGGTAAATACGTGTATACTTAAATAACAGTACATTTTTTTTCTTTTTATCTCACATATACCAGTAAGAGGTAACCTAGTGTAAAGACAGTCTGTTCCGCATTTTCCGTTGAAATTTGGAGGCATTGCGTGTTGAGTGGTGGAGTTTAACGCCGAGCTTTGCCTTATTTCTTATTATTCATTCCCCGAGTGGAAATCGTATCCACAACCGTAGCGTTTAATCAAACTTAATTTAACTTTTAACAATAGTAACATACTAGTAACATAACAATTCAAGTGCGTTTCGAAAACATTCTATCATAACATTTAATTTGTTCTAAACGTCTGTTGTTTTTAAAGGATTCCATACATAAAAATAAGTTGTTTATTACATACGTTCATTATATTTGATGCGATTATCGCGCAGTTAGATTACTACTCGTAGGAATTTTTATGTTTCTAATATATGTAGATTTTTCCTCGACACGACATGACGGGGCATTCCAAACAAAACGTCTCATATATACAATAAAAGTGAATAGTTGAAATAGGTACGGTTCCATTCTCAACAGGAAACTATGATACCTAGCGTAGAAGGCGGGCAAAGCGCGGCGTTGAGTTCTGCCATTCAACACGTAATGACTCCAGAATTCAGCAGAAAGTGGGGAACGGAATGTCTTACCACTAGGTCCCCCTTTGCCTACCCTGATGTGTGCGGGAAAGAGCGTGAAGCTGATAAAAAAATTGTCTATGATTGTCCTATTGCAATTTTATGACGTGACGAGTGTTGTAACGATAATAAATCTTGTAGGTGATTATGCTGAATATGACAGAAACCATGATCTTTTATCAAAATTTTTGGGAGCATTTTTTGAACGGGTGAGTTTGTTGTACATTTTATTGGACTAACTTCATAGATAAATATGCTAACTTTTCCTAATATCCATATATACTAAATTTACTTATAAATTAAATTTGTGACATAGGCTCTGGATGGCTTGAACTGGGTAGCAAGTGAAAGGACTCTTTTAGAGAAAATACTGAATATAGAACTAATTGAAAGAGAAGGAGGAAAAACGAGCGTCCTGTTGTACGATACATATATCGTAATACCCTCTTGTTTTGCAGTGACGTGGTATGTTATTTTGTTTTGCTTTCTTGCGTATACAATTCATTATATATATTTAATTAATTAAGTTTGACGCCATCAACCACTCCGCCAGTCATCACTAGTGTAATGATGTTACGTTCCGGCAAAAATCAGAAACATGTTCCAGCTGTTTCATTCCGGTTTCGGAGCATGTTCCAATTTTAGTTCCGGTTCCGGCTATTCCTTTTTAGGGTATCGTACCTCAACAGGTAAAAATGAATCCTTATAGGATCACTTTCTAGTCTATCTGTCAAGACAATTTCTTTCGAGATTGGCTGGAGCTATCGGGCTGAAATTAATATCAAATATACAGGTCTTGGAGCTCTTACAGCACAGAAAATATCAAACTTCTAGGTCAACGCAATCGAAAGATATGTGTATTTGTGCATCGACGTGTAACTAATTGACCTGATGATTTGAACAGACGAGCGACCATTAATAATAATATTTTTTTTTAAGGTTAGGTGAAGAATGGCTGTTTGCAACTTTTGATGCTATGCTTTTTGGTTCCTTTGTAATTGTAACTAGTCAGCCTTTATTAGCGGCTCTAGTTACATTGATTATGTGGCAGGTGAATCATTCAAAATTGTGAACATTTTTTTACTTTCTCAGACGCAGTAAGGTAGGTAGAGGTAACCTAGTGTTAAGAATTAAGATACTCCGTTCCCCATTTTCTGCCGAATTCTGGCATAGCGTGTTGAGTGTAACTCATAGCCGCATTTCGACCCGACACCAGAGAAAAGAAATGAAAAAAATAAATATTTCATTTTCTCCAGTGGGAATCTGTCACGTCCACAAACACACGCTTGCGCGCCTGCGCCACTGGCTCAATTTTTTATAGTAAGAATAACATAAATAATTATGAAACTTGTTCCAGGTCATGAAATCTCTACGAATATTGTTAGGAAATTGGAATGTAAATAACAAAATTGGCATTCAAAAATTAAAAAAATGATAGACGTTCGAATTTTTAATTATTTTTTTATGATTTGTACGCAAAAGCATTCGTACATGAAAATGCTTGTTAGATTTTATATGTTAAGATTATTTTTTTTATCCGTAAGTGGAAGTAAAGAAAATGAAGTGACTATAAATTATAATTATGATGTAAGTGATGTTGAAATTGTTGACAAAAGTCGATTAATTAGGCCTCTTATGTTTGAATCAACAACAACACCAGTTCCGCTGATGTCTGGACCATTGTATAATTTTATTGTGAATTTATTTACAGTTATATTAGACCATGGTTTCGCAACATCAAGACTTCACAAGTACTTGCGTGTCTTGAGTAAAAGTCTTAAAGGTTTAGGTACTAGATATCTAATGAAAATAATGGTTAAACGACTAGCCAAATTGTTACATAAAATATCTAGTAAATTGCATAGTTTTGAATACATAAAATCAAAACTTACTAATTTGAAAAATTTGCTTCTGAAGTTAAGCCTTTGAAAATGGATTTATTTAAAGAGTTAAATTCTATTTACACTGTAGCACAAGATGTTAAGATGGACACATATTTATATCGCTTAAAAAAATACGGTCGCCGTAAAAGACAACACATCGGTAGATTAACTAGAGATATACTTGAGAAACTCATATTTTATACTATAAAGAGTCAAAATGATGATAGAAAACATTATATTCAATTAAAAATTGCGCTTGCCGCGCTCGAATATTATGAGAAACCTCTCAATATATAGATAATTAATAAAAAAAAAAAACAAAATTGTAAAGGAAAACAATGTGGATATTAGACGAGATTTTTAACCGTGAAATTAAAGATGTAATAAAAGACGTAGCTAACAAGAAATAACTTTGTTATTCGTTAGTTTTTTCTCCTTTTTTTTTCTTTGTTAATCTTAATAACTTTATTATATCGTTTATTAGATCTTTTAAAAAACATCATTTCCTGAGAGAGGGTTGCCAAAATCCTGCAGAATTTTAAGTCGACATATCTTTAAATTAGAATATAAATATGCCAAATAATTAAATTTGATTGCCAAACATCTCAAATGTGAAGAAAATGTTATTATAAACAAAAATTTTTGGAGGAAAACCGACCGCATAGCACAGCTTTCTTTGATGCAATAAACGTCGCTTTTACTTTGCTACAGTATATGTTATTTGAAGATTATGTTTATGAGTTAAAGAATTATGGCTCAAATGATAATAAGTTTTATATAGAGGAAAGACACCGAAAAACTTTTAGAGACTATTTGAGGAAGTGCACGAGATCATAAAGATATAGAAACAAAATTAAGAAACGCGGTCAAAGTTGTATTAAAACTGTAACTGTAAAACGTAGTTTTAAATGAATAAAACTATTAATATATAAGAATTTTTATTTGTGATTTAAAAAAAAATCTGCACTTATAACTTATTTATTTATTTGTGAATAAAATAGAACAAATTAACAATTTGGCATTGCCTCGTCCACTGTTAAACATCCATCGGTCTATCGAATGGCAATCGTTATTTTTGTCTACTATTTCTGTCCACATGTCGTTCTGTAAGGTCAGGGATAGCGAAGAGAAAATACATTAGAGAGCATTTTAAATATATTTTTTAACGTATAATTATATGACATTACAGTACGGTCAACAAGTCTGAGAAATTTTGTCACGCAGAATTAATTTTACACCAGGCAATAGTCCGAAAAATTCGACGAAATGTAGGGAACGGAGTATTTAAATGTTCCCTCAAAAAAAAAAAGGTTCCCTCAACCCACCGGAATCCACCACCCATCCACTCTGTGTGCGGGATGCAGCGTGAAATTGTTTTTTTTTAAATATTGCTTTTCCTTGAATTTTACATATAATACGAAAATGTTGTCTCCCTCATTTTTTTTCCACTTAAATATTGCCGCGCGTCCGCACACTACAATATTATTGACGACAACACTCCCTCCTCCCGATATTGCTAACTGCAACATTATTGATATCTAATTTCAAGATCAAAAGTTATAAAGTCAACGAGAACCTGTCATAGGTCTCAAGTGTTACCAACAACAGTTTATACCATACTAGACTTGCACTTGTCAGCAGAGTTAACAACGAGCTTAGATTTTACGACTTTGACCTATAATACTGAGCTCCTCTAATAGCTAACTTGTTCATTTATCTTGCACAGTAACCTTATAACGTTATAGTGTTACAATGGCATCATATTTATGCCTGCTTTTCCTTATTATACGTAGTTGGTTATATAATGTTGAAAAAACTTTATTATTATTTTAACTCCACGAGACAGAAACACCTTTGTTTTTCACTTTCGGCAGAATTCTGGAAGCATTGCGTGTTGAATGAAGGAACTCGGCTCCGAGCTTTGCTTCGTTACTAAATATCGTCGTTGAAAATATTATACTGAAGTGTCTTGAAACTAGGTTCCCCGATTTTCTCTGCCTACGCTGCTAGATGCGGGATACAGCGTGAAGATGGGAAAAGGAAATTAAATCAAAAGTACATTGAAACGATAAATTTGAAAATCTTAATGGGATTGAACATTGTGAGAGTAAAATTTGTAGAAAATTACAAGACGTGTTCAAGTTGCGAAAAGTAGATTGAATCTATCCTCAAATGGAATGTCATGTCGTAGCGGCGTAGCACTCGTAGTAGTTGCCGTGACATGGCAATGTTGGCACTTTCTTTAAAGTTAGATGTGTGGTCGTTATATCAGTATTTTTATTTATATTTTAGTATTAGTACAAGAATAATGTTATTGATATTAAATGAAAAAGTATTATTGTATATGTAATAGCTCCGTACAAATATTCTTAGCCTCATAACTCCTTATATTATATTAAGCTTAGATTTCCTTTATAACAATAAAATAAAATATATATTTTCGTATTAAACAATATTTAGTAGAATAAATTATAAAGAAACGGAAATTCGAAATATAAGCTTATTATTGTATATATGAGGCCAGTCGTGGCGCAGTGGCACGAAGTGTGACTGTAAAACCGACTGGTTGTGGGTTCGATCCCCACTCGAGGAGATGAAATATTTACTTAAATTTATATATTCATTTCTTCGCTCTGGTGTCGAGGCAAAAGTGCGGCGTTAAGTTTTGCTACTCAACACGCAATGCCTCCAAAATTCGGCAGAAAGTGGGGAACGGAGTGTCTTAACACTAGGTTCCCTCTGCCTACCCTGCTGTGTGCGGGATATAGCGTGAAGCTAATTTATTTTTATTTTGTTTATTTATTGTATATATTTTTTCTGAAGATTCCGGACATTGTATTGTATAAATTGTAAAAATAAATTATTTTTTGAGGGCGCTTTTATGTACCGCCCAGTGAATTGACATCTACTAATATTATGTATATTATGTATATATTAGTTCCCTATGCTATAAGTTACAATAAAATAAAACGTCACCTATCTAAGACCACTTGGGCTGCTAATACGAATCGAACAATACCTCAAATATGTAAATCTGTTCAGCGGTTCTGGAGATATGAGGTAATAAAAAATATTACATTCATACATACAAGATACGTGCGAAAACCATAACCCTTCCTTAGCAGTCGGAAAAAAAAAGATGATTGAGATAATATGTATGTTTAAATTAGGGTTATTTTTAATATGACAGCTAATAGGTATTGCTGTCCATGTGTACCAGTTTCCTGCACACTGATCTTTATAATATGTCGAGGTTTTTTTAATAAAAAATTGTATAAAAGAGGCCAGTCGTGGCGTAGTGGTACAAAGTGTGACTGTAAACCGACTGGTTGTGGGTTCCCCACACGAGGAGATGAAATATTTACTTAAAATTTATATTTTCATTTCTCCGCTCTGGTGTCGAGGTAAAGCGTGGCGTTGAGTTCTGCCTTAACACTAGGTTCCCTCTGCCTACTCTGCTGTGTGAGGGATATAGCGTGAAGCTAATTTAATTTATTTATAAAAAAGAAAGTGACGAGGTGTTAACTATCTTTAGCCTGTCGGAAATGTAGTGGAACCAAATTGTACTGTAGACTTTAGCCTCGTTTTTACCTCAAGTACCTTTTTTCTGGTTTTAATAACAAAAAATATATTTAAAAAGTATACAAATATCTTTGATTTGATGATTAAAGATTTAATCTTATTTTTTTTAGCTTTCTTGTTACAGTTCTTTTTTTCTTGTAATTTTTATATTATAGAATCATAAAACGATGACAAAAGATTAGTATCTCTTTGAGAAGACGTTAAAAAAATTTGGCTGGCTGAATAACAAAAAAGTTTATTTAGACATTCAAATAATTTCACTTTAAACACGTGTAAGTTACACATGTTTTTGCAACAACAACTTTAATCAACATTCAATTATTTCGATGTAAAAGTATTAATTAAAAGCTAACAACATAGCATAGTTCGCTGAAATAAAAGGGGTAAATAGATATATAGATAAAATTTCCCATTTTTATTCTGTAGAATGAACACGATCCCTATCAATTGGTTTCTTAGAAAAAACGAGTGAGAAACACACATTTATTTGGACAAACATTAAAAAAGTCATATTGATATGCCGTTATATAATTTTATATTGAAAACCCTTAATATTTTTTAAATCTTTTATTAAGGTTATGTTCTATATGTAAGTAATTAAATAGCCTTGCTTTTTTTATACAGTAAATATTTAATTATTTACACATTTTTGTTTAATATGCTTGCTGTTTTTCAGTTGTTTTGGTAAAAATATATATACATATGTCTCAACAAGTACATACTACCCAGTAAAATTATGTTTTGTTAATTTAAGTTTTTTTAGGGTGAAAAATAATCTAAAGCATATTTTTGATTATATAATCTAAAAAAACTAAACTAAATTCGCTTCACGCTTTACCCCTAGCGGGGTAGTCAGAGAGTACGGAGCGCCAAACGCTACGGTCATCCTTGTATTATATTTAATGAAATATTAAAGTAACGTGGAAGCTTAAGCTTAAGCTCCCGCTAAAAATATTAAACGCAGTTGAGGGCTTATTTTGTTACTATAAAATGTGAAGTATAATTTTGTAAAATATTTTCGCTTTATTAAAATGAAAGATTAGATCATTTCATATACCGACTCACCCAAGTCTTTTTAGGTCAGAAAATAAATAAATCATCTTCACGCTGTGTCCCGCACACAGCAGGGTAAGCAGAGGGATAGATTATTAAGTATATTTGTATGCCGGTATGTATGGGTATATTTGCTTTGCAAGAAGACTGGTTTAAAACTGTAACATATTTTTTTAAATGTGGTATCTGTATATTATCATATTAATATATTGTTGTATTGCATGTATCGTATATTTTCTATTTTAGTTTGTGTTTCACGTGTTTATCACTATAAATAAAATGTTTATAATATTTGCAATATTAATAAATAATAACCAAAAAAAACAATGAAGAAGAGAAATATTTGTCTAGTAATTGTAAGGTCAATTTCAAAATGAAGAATTTTCAGCTTTATGCTGTATCCCGCGCGTAGCAGGGTATACCGAAACCCAATGAAACCTAATCTAGTAAAATTTTAATTTCCATAACCGCCTTGTTTACAGTCTGATGCGCTACTATTGCGCCACGTCAGCCTTGAATTTCGATTTATAACTTTTTCTCGGCCTTAAATCGATTATTTATGTCCATCCTGTCTTAAAATAAATATTAAAGTGGATCAAATTTAACTTTCAAGATCTGATTGCGGACAGACAACGGGACAGGTGAAAGTATAAGTATAAGTAAAAATTAAATAAATAAATCAGCTTCACGCTATATCACACCCCACAGCAGGGTAGGCAGAGGGAACCTAAAGTTAAGACACTCCGTTCCCCACTTTCTGCCGAATTTTGGAGGCATTGCGTGTTGAGTGGCAGAACTCAACGCCGCGCTTTGCCTCGACCCCAGAGCGAAGAAGTGAAAATATAAATTTAAGTAAATATTTCATCTCCTCGAGTGGGGATCGAACCCACAACCAGTCGGTTTTACAGTCACACTTTGTACCACTGCGCCACGACTGGCCTCAAATTATGGATATATTATTATAAATATATTAAATATATTATTATAAATATATTAAATTCACTATCTATTATGGACAGGTTATCTGATTGTCCATTTTCAAATCTCTTGCCCACTTTAACTAATGGATAAACACTCTAACACAAGCAAGTAACAAACAAACATGGTACTGCGCGAGATCTTTTAACTATCACCGCTGGCGACTAGCGAGTGTTGGAAAGTGACATCACACGCCGGCCACGACACTGAGAGCGGCGCTCTACATTTTTGCAAACTACAAATGCATGTAAAATCATAACTACTAGTTAGTTTTTAAGGAAAACAAAAACTAGTGTATCTGTATACATAAGAACTTTACTGTAATACTTTTAAAGCATTATTTTATACCTATTTATATTTTTCATTATATTTTTGTTTTAAGCCTACCTATACATTATATTAACTACATTGCTATATTAAGGAAAAATTACTATTTTGAAATATGTTTTAAAAAAATACTACTTTTCTGAAATTTGGACGGATATGGACTTTAATTTAAATATTATTATTTCAAGAATAAATACAACAATTGATATAAGGTAACCAATTGCAAGGCACATAATGCAGCTTAGAAATTGTTCTATTTCGAGTGCACTAGGATCAGTTGATTTTAATACAGACAATGTCAGACTCGACATTTTCATTGTATCTTTTTCTAATAAGCCACTTTCCAAGAAACGTATAAGCCAAACAGACAACAGTCTCTTAAAAGGAGAGTTTTAGGCATCCATATTACTAAAGGAACTGTCATAATCGAATCAGGAAGAATGTGCCCACATTCTTCCACATTTATCCCTTGCGAGATACAGTAAGCCCAAACATATTCCAGGGATATGGCAAATATAAACATTTTCTTGCCTTCTAGCACCTCTTGAAAAGCCTTTTCGAATCCTTGTTCCTGTATTATTTCATAACCGTCACGGATAAACGCATCATGTTCAAAGTGTGGCAATACGCCCGCTCTACCTCCAAATGTATATCCATTATCAACTGCTTGTTTTAAATCGACAAGTTTGTCTACCACGATATCGGATTTCAGGGCTCCAATAAGAACACTCTGATACGCGCTTCGAACTACGAATGTGAACCATATCCAAAGACTTAAAATGTAGAAATCTCTAAAACGTGTCGGTCGTACCTTAATGGGTTGACCCGTCAGCACAGCCCATATTCGTATGACGACGCCATGTAATTTATTTGAATTTTTAAAATATTGCAAACAAAACTGTCTTATATGTCCGATTTTCATTAAAATCGGAATAGATTTAACAATAATTACGACCAGTAAAATGGCTAACCACAAATATCCATTTAAAGGAGACAGCAATCGCCACCATATTGGACCGGGAGGTAAAGGAGGACCGAGCCAAGCTATAGTTATTCTGAAGTATGGCATAGAATAGTCTAAAATACCAACTCTATCCATGCCCGGCGATATACTGCACGTCGATATATTTGCAGTTCCAGTTAAAATGTCGTCTAGCGTCTCAGACCAATTTTTGGCACCATCCGAATCAATGCTTAAATAATCCCTACTTGAAATTATTGGCGTAAAATTCATCACATCTCTGAGATACCTGATGATTGCCCTTTTAATTATTTCCAGAGGAATTTTCTGTTCTGTAGCAGGATGGTATACTTTGTTTGTTGATATATAAAGAGGACAGCCTTTCATGTCACTCACTTTATCTGGAAATAAATCTTTTTCAAGAATAGCTCCGTCATCCCAAAAACCAATTAGAGTTGGTTCTATATTTTGACAATCCAAATGATTTTTATACGGATAGTACGTGTAGAGAACAATTTTATTATTTTTAGTCATTACAACTATTACTACATCAGTGGCATAGTAGTTCCATAAAATACTATTTATACGTTGAAGTTTGTGTGGAGTAGCGAGAACAACGATCAAGAAATGGGCTCCGCTATGAAGCAACGTCTTTCCTTTCAAATCGGGTTTCAATTTTCCAAGAGTTCTTATTAGAGAATAATATGATTCAATTATAATGACGACTTGCTTAGGCGGCCCTCCAATTGTATGATCTAAGATAATAAGGCCTCCATATGACTGAATAAACTTGCTGACTAGAACATCATCAACATCTTTGGACACGACAACAGTTGGTGTTCTGAAATTAAAATAACTATTAGCGATTTCAATAACACTATCAATTACATGCTCGTTTCGTGGATTATGTTCATTTTTTATTTTTAAATTTGCCGTTGCCGAAACTATGAAAACAGAATGGATTAAAATCACAAAAATAACCATATTTATCTATGAAAGTCCTGATTCAGAATGTATTTTGATTTTTCATTGTTCAGTTTTGAAGGTTACATAAAGTTCTTTCCATTTGCGAACGTAATTAATCTTGTATTGTTGGGCTAAATGCTGCCATTACAGTACCTTTATTTGTTGTAACAGGAATAGTTGCATATTGACTGCATCAATTAGAATGCACCAACTACTGAGAAAGAGTAATAAGTCATATTATGTCATTTTCGTGTAATGCATAAATATTTTTTTGTTCCTTATAAATGACGTATATTATATTATACAATGCGCGTTATATTCCTGAATCGGTAATTGTTTTTATGAATAAAAATCAACTTCACGCGTATGCTGCTGAACACAGCAGAGTAGGCACTTTTCGCCAAATTCTCGAGGCGTCGCAAGTTGTTTGGCGCAACTCAACGCCGCACTAAGTCTCACCCCAGAATGAAAAAATGAGAATATACATTTAAATAAATATTTTATTTACTCGAGAATCCACAATCAGTCACTTTTACAGTCACACTTTGTGTTCTTGCGTCACGACTGGCGCAGACTAATTGTTTTATATCAAGAAGAAAGATTTTATTTATTCTAGTATTTACGAATACAAGCCATTATAAATCCTTTATTGACGTTTGAACAGAAATTTGTCTTGGTCGATTGAAATATTTATCATTTTTTTATGGGTTTTACGATTTTCATCAGTATTTTTTTTAATAATTCAACCAGAGCCGTGTACAAAAATGGTGAAAGTAGGTCTTCTCTTTGGAATCGGTTCGCAGTCTGATAAAACTGACCTCGTAGCTTTTTTTTGCTTTCAACAAAGGGTCTTCGAAAGCAGAATTTAACTTTTTCTTATTGCGACTTTCTGGAACACATGTGGTTATAAAGAACTAAAATACTTTATCATAAATTTTCAAATTTCGATCGATGCAGGAACCACTTTCAAGCCATTTTATTCCAATGAATTTGTGCGGAAATTTTGTACTACCGGTAATTGCAATATATAGAGCTCGATGAGACGGTGAATCTTAAAAATAATTATACATTGTTCTTATAAGTTCATTTATCTTCCAATCAGTTTGCTTATGTCCAGTCTTAACAACGCAGGCATGGAAACCACTTGTTTCGGTGTCCATCCATTAATTTCAAAAGCCAAATTGTTACATAAAATATCTAATAAAAAAAATCAGCTTCACGCTGTATCCCGTACACTGCAGGTTAGGCAGAGGGAACCTAGTGTTAAGACACTCCGCTCCCCACTTTCTTCCGAATTCTGGAGGCATTGCGTGTTGAGTGGCAGAACTCAACGCCGCGCTCAACACCAGAGCGAAGAAATGGAAATATAAATTTAAGTAAATATTTCATCTCCTCGAGTAGGGATCGAACCCACAACCAGTCGGTTTTACAGTCATACTTTGTGTCACTGCGCCACGACTGGCCTCAAATATCTAATAAATTGAATACATAAAATCAAAATTTACAAAATTGAAAACATTGCTTACAGGAATTAACCCTAAGAAAATGGATTTATTTAAAGAGTTTAATTCTATTTACACGGCAGCACAACATATTAAGATGGATATAAATTTATATCGCTTAAAAAAAATGGTCGTCGTGAAAGACGACACATCGGTAGATTAACTATTTTATACTTTAAAGAGTCGTGATGATGAAAATTGGCACTTACTACAATGGAATATTGTCATTATAAAAAATGATTAATTAAAAAAAAAATTCACAGAATTCTTAAACCTGAACTATAATAAAATTGAAATACAAAATAATATGATTATTAGATGTGATTTTTAACCGTGAAATTAGATAAAATAAAAAACGTAGGTAATAAAAATAACTTTGTTAATCACACGTGACACAAGCTACTGCATGTCATAAATTATGTTAAAAGGTTTTACGTGTATGAGTTTAGTTTTATTAATAATTAATCTGAAGATATGTTACAATATAAGCATTAAAAGTGTTATTGATACTCGTAATCCGGACCGTGTGATATTATTGCCTCATATGAAAAAAGAATGGAAAGGTGATTTGAGAACGGAAGGTATTTTTGAAAGATTTATTCGTCGTTTATTAGAGCTTCTAACAACATCATTTCCTGAGGGACGATTGCCAAAATATTGTAGAATTTTAAGTCGATATATTTTTAAATTAGAATATAAATATGCCAAAAGATTAGGCAAACATCTCAAATATATGTCACAAATGTACCCAGAAGATATAAAGGAAGAATTAATATTATACAAAAAAATTTTGGAGGAAACGCGACCGCATAGCACAGCTTTTTTTGATGCAATAAACGTCGCTTTTACTTTGCAACAGCATATGCTATTTGAAGATTATGTTTATGAGTTAAAGAATTATGGCTCAAAAGATAAACTTTATATAGATGAAGACACCGGAAAACTTTTGGAGATTATTTTAGGAAGTATCCTTAAGTTAAGTGCACGAGATCGTAAAGATATAGAAAGAAAATTAAGATACGCTGTCAAAGAAGTTGTTGACGATTTGGAACATACGTTGTACTAAAACTCAGCTATAAAAATGAGCTATTTTTTACATTAATCAAAATATTAACTAATTAGAATTTTTGTTTTTATACAAAAAAAAAACAACACTTACAACGTATTTGTAAATAAAAAAATTAAAAAAAACAATTTAGCATAGTAAGATCTTCTTACGTCTTATGATTGTGAACCTGTCTTAGTCCACTCTTGGATCCATCCATCCATCCATTTCCAACGGCAATTATTATTTTGACCCACTTTGTCTTCCTATAAGGACGGTCCTATAAGGTCAGGGAAAGCGGAAAGAAGATATTTTGAAAATAATCTAAAAGTATTTTTTTCTTTCAATGTAAATATATGATATTACAGTAAGCTCAACAAGTCGTGGCGTCGTCGTTTCTTATTTTTGATTATTGTTTTTCCCGACAATGCGCAATTTATTATTAGACTTAAATTCAAACGGTTACGACTTGTACTGTACTCGTATGTAAGTGAAATTTGAAACTTAATTATATCAACGTAGCGTAGCGTACACCACGGCGGCCTTAACAAGTTTTTGCTTTCGGTTAATCCCCGTCTTCAAATGAAAAATAGCTATTATAATTAACATAGTGTTAGCGTATTCGTGTAAAGGAGGGTAGATTTAGGTGGAAAATAACTATAAAAGCAGTGGAATTGTGTCAACCGGGGAACAGTTGCTTGTAAGTGACGGCCCCTATTGGAAGGAAACTAGTGTGAAGTATTGTTAGTAGGTGATACATATCACCTATTGCAATTACATAGTATCCCGTTCCAAATAGTTTAGAATCATATAGACGATGTGTGTTTTTAACGTGTTTTTTAAAAACGTTACCCACTTCCGATTTCTAACAATAGATATATACCTTATCTCTTGCTTTCCTTTTATTTTTGTTTGCTTATTTTTGTCCTAGACATATCGATTTTAGTAAATAATTTATTTAAGAAAACATAACTTATAAATTGAAAAGGTAAAAACAAAGATGATAGATAAAATTGACTATCATTCATATTTCCAATATATTTTTAAATATATAGACGTTTCAAATTATTTTGATATTTTTTATTTAGATTTTATATTCTAAAATATTTATGACATTAATAACAAAAATTTGGCAAATAATCGATATATGAAATATATCAATCGATTTATAAGTGTTCAATAAAATCATAGACAAGAACAAGCTTGCCTTGCTTCACTAAGTGGCAACACTGGCTTTATCGATATAGAACAAATGAAATACAGCAACGTCACGCACAGCGGGCTCATGAAGTAGAGAACAAGTGATTAATATATTCGGCGTTACAAATAATTGTTAAATTTACAAATTTTAAGCTTTATTAGTGATAAAAATGGCAGATAATAAGAGGTGAGATTGCAATTAATAGAAAATTATAAGTGTTTTTAAAATATTTTTCGAATTGTTGCAAAATCATGGAAACCAATATTCGAAAATTGGCTTGTCATCATGTCCACATATTACAAATATATTGTATTGGTATTATATTAACATTTCAAAACATTGAATTCTTCTAATGTGTATAAAAGTGCAGTTGAATAAGAAAAATATCATTTATATTTTCAAAATTGCAAAGTAACGCTGTTGTCAAGCCGGGCATTTTGGGTTAATGATCTGTTTTATTTAGCCCTGATGATCTTTCCACCGCGATCTTGCGCCGCAAGGACAGGCCCAACCGCCTCATCGTCGAAGAAGCCGTCAGCGATGACAACTCTGTCGTTGCATTATCACAGGTTGGTCCTTTGTCTTTTTAATTGGGCAGTTAGTATCTTTACAAAATGCATATATGTTACATTTTATGATTAGAGGTAATAAATTAAGCTATCTTGATATTATGCAATTTAATGTAAAAATTTACTAATATAAGACAAGTGGCCATTCTGATTGGGATTCAACTATTTCATAGTTTGTAATCTCAATGTTTGTGCTAACAAAATTGAGGTCAATCTGATGTAGTGGGGCTGTGAGTTAGATATCCACTTAGGAGAATTAACTATTTTCTTTTGCTTGCTCTTGTATTTAGGCTAAAGCATAGAGAATGGAGTATCTTGACACTCTGCTCCATCTGCCTGCTGTGCTAACTACTACTAATAAAGCATCAAACCAAAAAAAATTATAACTAAATTGCCTTATTTTGTAGGTAAAATGTCTATATTCTTAAATAAATATTTATTTATTAATAATTTAAGAATTCATTCATTCATTTAATTTTGATAATGTGCTGTTGACACACAACTTTTGTATTAAGGCTTCTATCATACTTTATTTACATATTAAAACATATTCTGTCCATTATAGCACAGGTGCAGTCACACCCTAGCGTGTGACTGTAAATGCAACAGTTGGTTTGTTTCCCACTTCTTCAGGATACAGTGTGAAGATCAAATAAAAATAACAATTTTGTTTGTAAAATAATAGAAACATAATCCTATCTCTTACTTTATGAATATTTTATGTGGTCATAATAATTAGCTTTCATATGTGGCCTTTATTTATTTCTTTCAATTGACCAATAGGTGAGGACTGCATTAAACCAAATATTTCATAATTTATTTGGCATAAATTATTTGATCATGTACATTGGCGTTAAGTTCTGCCACTCAAAACAATACTAGTAGAAATACCTCCAGAATTCGACAGAAAAGGGAGAACAGAATGTCTTAACACTAAGTTACTTCTGGCTTCTCTGCTGTGCATGAGATACAGCAGGCTAGCTAAAGCTGAGTTTAAAAGGTTTTTAAAGGCGTTTTGTTTTGAAAATTTGAACAGACTGATTTCTTGAATACAAAAATATCCATTGCTATTTAAAAAACAATATGTAATGGTATTTTGAATATAAATAAATTAAATACCTTGATGTCTCGCTGTAACATTTTTTTAGTCTATAATTTTCAAATTTATCATCACAAAAAAATATGCTTAATTTTTTTTTTCATAAGGATAGACTTTGTTCTTACTACTAGAGAGCTTCTTTTTTAAAAGATATTCTCATCACAAACACATAAATCTACATGTTTAACAGATTTTGTGTCAGATTGTAGTAATGTGATAATTATTTGGTATTGATATTGCTGTAATGATGTTACACATCACTATAGAATATTCAAATTCAATTATCCCATATAATAATTAGAAATAGTTATTATATTGTAAAGTTTGTTTTATACATAGATTTTTACCATCTTTAAAACTAAAGAAGCAAATATGCATATTACTATATAATAAAATGTAAATTTACTTTTGTAATTAATTACACAAAATAACTAAGCAAGAAGAAAAAAAATAACTTTATTTTGTAGATTTTCCTATATAAAAACTATAAACGCGATGGTTATGGCTTTGTATCCTTCTTGGAGAAACAAAAAATAATAATTTCTTTTCTTGATAAGAAGTATTGAGTTTTCCTACTTAACACACTATCTCCCAAAAATTGGCTAGACATGAACGGAATGTTTTAACAACTTAGACTTAATCTTACTAAAAAAATTATATTCCTTAGGCTAAAATGGAGCAGCTACAACTTTTCCGCGGTGATACAGTGCTGTTGAAAGGCAAACGTCGCAAAGAGACCGTGTGCATAGTGCTCTCTGACGACAACTGTCCGGATGAGAAGATACGCATGAACCGCGTAGTGCGCAACAACCTGCGCGTGCGCCTGTCGGACGTGGTGTCCATAGCGCCGTGTCCATCTGTCAAATATGGCAAGCGTGTCCACATTCTGCCCATCGATGATTCAGTCGAAGGTTTGACTGGGTAAGTTGATTTATTGATTGTTAGATAAATAACATGTTCCTAAAATTAAGTTAAAACAGTTGAATATAGTTGTTGCAGTATGGACGATAGGTTATTTTAAGTTGTTATCATTTAAAAATATTATTTATTCCAAAAAAATAGTGTATGTTAATACCTAAAATACATTTTGTCTAAATATTCCACCATAAAAAAAACCCACTTCCATCATCTCCAATTAAAATACTATTTAACTGTGCCACAATATTAATAAAAATTGCATTTACCTAAAAATTATAATTTGTCCGTTTGATGCAATCGTCGCGCAACATAAAAGTGACTGTTTTGCGTTCGATTCTTACTCGGGGAAATCAATTATATTCAGTTACTAGCTAATAGCTCTAATAACTAGGCAAGGTGTGAAGTTAAAATCCAGATTGCCATACATTATTTACGTCTGGGAAATTGGGTGGTGTATGGAGAATGGAAAATGTGGAACACTAGTTTCCCCCTTGCCTACCCTGCTATGTATGGGAGATATTATGAGACGCTAATAATAATAATGTGCTTTTTTTACACAGAAATCTATTTGAAGTATACCTCAAGCCTTACTTCATGGAGGCGTACAGGCCCATCCACCGTGACGACACCTTCATGGTCCGCGGCGGTATGCGAGCGGTGGAGTTCAAAGTGGTGGAGACGGACCCGGCGCCGTACTGCATTGTGGCGCCCGATACCGTCATACATTGTGAGGGCGAGCCTATCAAACGAGAAGTGAGTGTTTTTATGTTCTTTTTTTGGCATTTATTTTGCATATATATTTGGGGATTTGCGGGATACAGAGGGAAGCTGATGAAATATAGAGAACTGTGACTAATGTTCATGTTGAAAAATATATGGTATGATCACCATTTTTTCTTTCATATTAAAACAATCTTAGTAAAACAACTTAATAAGATATAAAACTATTATTTACATTTAAAATACATTTTTTTACAGATTATAGAAGGTAGTACGTAACATACACTTTTAAATAATAGTAACAAAATATTATCTATAACATAACAAAATTGTGTATCATGCATACTGTTGGAACTAACCATCAGCCGTGACATTGAACATTGATTTGCAAAAAAATATTTTTATATTTTACAAATTTAAAAATATTATTAAAATGATGGTACATGTAAAGCACGGTCGACGATTCGTGCAGACTTAAATTAAGGATTTTCTCTCTTTTGATTATTTTTGTTCCTAGTACACAGTGAGCCAAAAGTTCAGAAAGCCTAACGTCATGGCGGCCACGACTCGTTTACTGAACCTACTACAGTATAACGGTGGCTATGTTTAATTTAAATGCAATAACGCGACAGATAGGTCCTCTCGCAATGAATGCGGAAAGTCATCATCCGTCATAAAATTTTTTCTGTGAGGGGTAACGCTTAAGTGGAGTTATAAATGTATTGTATGTGCATATCTTGTTTCTAAACATTTTATAAATTTGCTTAAATTATGTGAGAACACATTGAATTTCGACTTTTAAGGCCACTTTATGAACATTTCACTAAATACTATGCTAAATAATAGCATAAATAATAGCTAAATAATAGCATAATATGCTATTAAAAACATTGTTTCGTTTTCGGGAAAATTTGAAATAAAACGCTAGTTTGCTATACTTTAAATAGCTTTTTTTTTATTATTTAGTAAGAAACAGAAAATTATTAATAGGCAAAAAAACACGAATATTGTTTTGCCTTCACAAATTCTTCATTATCCATAAAAATATAATAACTTTTTATATATATTTTCTTAGGATATAATTATGTATAGGGTAGGCTATATTTCTGTAAAGTTTCGTCTAAAACCGTTCAGTAGTTACTTCATGAATGTGGAACAAATCTGCACCCTCATAAACTTTCACATTTATAATGTTTTCTTAAATTTTCTACAACTAATCTATTAATAATACAACAGGAAGAAGAAGAAGCTCTGAACGCAGTGGGCTACGATGACATAGGAGGCTGTCGCAAGCAACTCGCCCAAATCAAGGAAATGGTGGAGTTACCGCTTCGTCATCCATCTTTGTTTAAGGCGATCGGCGTTAAACCACCCCGCGGTATACTCATGTATGGCCCGCCCGGTACCGGAAAGACACTCATAGCTAGGGCTGTTGCTAATGAGACAGGTTTGTTTTATATATATTTTTCCCTTATCGACATTATTTCCCTTTTTTCAATTTTTTTTTACCTTAAATCCTCATATTGTTACCAAAAGTTGTCGGTAAAAGATTGTTTGAAGAAACGAGACCACCTTTGCATATGTGTTTTTGTTTATTTTATTTTCCTTGTTCATATATTTTATTTCTATTCTAATTCTATTTTATTTATGCATTTCCAAATAAGGATATAAAACGCCATTTCAAATATATGGCGAGTAGCTAAAATCAATTGACACATTGGCTTTCGAAGAAATATTTAATATTTTCATTTCATCGTTTTGGTGTCGTAGCGAAGCGCGGCGTTAAGCTCCGCCACTTAACACGCAATGCCCCCAGGAAGTAAACTTTCCGGCAAAATCAGGACGGTATGCCTTAACACTAGGTTTCCCTCCCTGCCCTGGTATACACTGAATACAATGTGAAGCTGAAAAAAATAATAAATAAACGAAAATTATAGCCTTTTTAACTACAAAATCTATACTTTTTTAATATTTTAAAACAATAGTAAGATAATATCAGTAATCTGACCTAATTGCATACATAGTAGTCACAATACCGTATTGTGTACGTTTTTGATTAGGTGTTTTCTTTGAAGTCATTATTTTAAATCGATAGGCTTACATGTTTATATTATTTTCTCTATTTCGTAGCCAAAAATATCCCAATACTTATAAGTGATGTATTGTGAGTTCGATTTCCGCCTCTAAACACGCAACGCCTCAATAATTCCACGGAAAGTGGAGAACGGAATACCTTAACTTACACTAGGTTACACAAGGTTCCCTCTCCCTGACCACCAACCAATACTCGGGGCACAACGTGAAGCTAAAATAACTAAATTATTAATAATAATTAATATTCCAGGTGCATTTTTCTTCCTGATTAACGGTCCAGAGATTATGTCAAAGCTTGCCGGTGAATCCGAGTCCAATTTGAGAAAGGCCTTTGAGGAAGCTGATAAGAACTCACCAGCTATCATTTTCATTGATGAGTTAGATGCTATTGCACCCAAGCGAGAGAAGACTCACGGGGAGGTGGAGCGTCGTATTGTGTCACAATTGTTGACTCTTATGGATGGTATGTTTTTTTTAAATATTTTTCTTTTTCATTTTTTGTTATTATATAGTATATAATATATAAATAGTATATATACTAATGGTTGATTTTTTTTTATAAAAATAATGGAATGAGACTCGAATTCGCTTTTTCGCGGTTTGCTAGTGAATTTCTTATTTTTTTTTGAGAATCAAATATTTAAGAATTTTTAAATGTTATATTCTTCTATACTTTGTGATAAAAATAATAATAATCTTTTCTTTTACTTATTTAGAAAACGTATAAAAATTTTGAACGCAGCGGGACTCGAACCCGCGCCTCCTGGAAACCGACCAGGCGCTCTGACAACTAAGCCATGCGTTCTCGCCAAGCTACGTCGAAATTTTTATACGCTTGTTACAACTTATTTATGTTGTTAGCTGCGTTCAAAATTTTTATACGTTTTCTAAATAAGTATTTGTCTTTCCTAAGTGTGGAATAACACTTTAAAAAATGTTTAAAAATCTTTTCTTTGATTTAAAAACAGTACATACATGCGAGATTGTATGGCAATTTAAAATGGAATAAATCATAAATTAATTAACAAAAACCCCCTAGGTATGAAGAAGTCCTCCCACGTGATAGTGATGGCGGCCACCAACCGTCCCAACTCGATCGACGCAGCTCTCCGTCGTTTCGGTCGCTTCGACAGAGAGATCGACATCGGCATCCCGGACGCCACCGGCCGACTGGAAATTTTGCGTATACACACTAAGAATATGAAGCTGGGTGATGATGTCGATTTGGAACAGGTATGGGGTACTAAAATAATATTACACAAGTACCAGTTTTAATGTGTTTTTTCACGCTACTGATAGAAACATATAATAAAAATATATTTAAAAGTTGCATAAAAAAAATATTATTTTTGTTTCCCCATTCTAGTAACAAGACAAAGCGCGGCGGTTAGCTCCGCCACTCAACAATTAATGTCTCAAAGAGTTGTTCGTTGCGTGGCAAACGCATATGAACACTAGGTTCCCTCTGCCCTTCTATGCGGGAATGCGCGCTGCTTTTTTAGTTTTTTGTTTTACTTTAATAATTGGCGGAATTTTGGAGGCATTGCGTATTGAGTGGCGGAACTGAACGGCGTGCAGTACCTCTACACCAGTTTAGTTATTTAATTTAACAAGTGTTATTCTTTTAATGACATTCTACATACATTTTTCACAGATAGCAGCAGAATCTCACGGCCACGTCGGTGCGGATCTTGCCTCGTTGTGTTCAGAGGCCGCCCTACAACAGATACGTGAGAAGATGGATCTCATCGACTTGGAGGACGATCAGATTGATGCGGAAGTGCTCAACTCGTTGGCTGTCTCTATGGATAACTTCCGTGTAAGTTGTAGTTAGTGTTTGTTTAAAATTAATGTCATTATTCTTTTTGTAAAGTTAGTAACAAATTGTGGTTATATAAATAGTAGCGAGTTACAGAGAAAACGAGAGAATTTGTGTTTGACATTGACTATTATATTTTAATAATAAAAAAAATGTCAATATTTACTTTATTCCCTTTTATTTACCAACAGTATGCAATGACCAAATCTTCACCGTCGGCCCTACGTGAGACAGTAGTAGAAGTGCCCAACGTCACTTGGACCGATATTGGAGGTCTCCAAAACGTCAAGCGTGAGTTGCAAGAGCTCGTCCAGTACCCAGTGGAGCACCCGGACAAGTTCCTGAAGTTTGGTATGCAGCCATCCAGGGGTGTATTGTTCTATGGACCACCTGGTTGCGGTAAGCTTATTATGTATTTTGTGTTTATTTTTAAGGTTAAAATACGGTCGACGAGTGGTTTGCCTCGAAAAGTTCAGAAATTAAACGGCTACAACTCGCTGACCATACTGCAGATGAACATAATATCTTTTTTATATAGATTCTTCTGTATTCCACACATAGGTTCCCTCTGCCTACTCTAGACAGAGCGAACATAATGTAATATTATACAATAATTGTCCCATTCAACAGTTATTAGATATTGGTCCCCAAATATTTCTAGAAAGATCTTGAGATCTTTAAGAATATAATATATTCTATATAAAATCAAAAGTTAATAAAAAATATCCTCAATGTAAAAAATCAAAGGAATTTAATAAAATGTTGCTATTATAAGTTATTAATTATAATTATCTTTGGCTTTAAATCAATTATGGTTCTTTTATACAGGTAAAACTTTGTTAGCCAAAGCCATCGCTAATGAGTGTCAGGCCAACTTTATTTCGGTGAAAGGCCCTGAACTGCTCACCATGTGGTTTGGTGAATCTGAAGCTAACGTGCGAGATATCTTTGATAAGGTATGGCATTTCTTAAAGAAAATAAAAACAAATTATATTTCTTAATTAATTAATTAAGAAATATAACTTTTTAACATATTATTAAGACAGACCATTTTGCATCTAACAATTTCCATGATGCTTTGTGTTGAGTCTCTTATCACTGCGCTTTGTTTGTTAACAGAGCAAGAAAATGTAGGTAACGTGTTCCGTCAAATGAGGATTGTACCCACTATTTCGCTTGTCTGAACTGTGATCAGTTAATCAGTCTCCCTCGTGTTCCACTTCCAAACACATAAATATTTTTTAAGATTGGCGTTGCACAAATGTAACTGAATAGACAAACAGATGAAAATTTTAAAAATTTTTTGTTTTGGATTCTATTACATTGTTAAATACCCACATACAATACAAACGTATTGTATCATAGCGTGTGTATACGCGACGGTTGTGGGATTCGATTCCCGCTGAGTGAATTATGAAATATTTTTATATCCTCGTTTTGTTAACAAAACAAAGCGCAGCAATGAATTTCGCAACTTACCAAGCAGTGTCTCGAAAATTTAGCGGAAAGTAACTTGCTATACTCGGGTTACAACGTGGTATTAAAAAGAAATATATATGTACAGGCCCGTTCTGCATCCCCGTGCGTGCTGTTCTTCGACGAACTGGACTCCATCGCCAAGTCTCGCGGAGGCTCCGTGTCGGACGCGGGCGGCGCCGCGGACCGCGTCATCAACCAGATACTCACCGAGATGGACGGCATGGGCGCCAAGAAGAACGTCTTCATTATTGGTCAGTCTACTGATTTAAATTAAAAAAAATATATTAAAATTTATTTTTAGTTATGTACCTTTCGTTTGTATTGACTATATATGTTCGGAAATATAAGACTAATGTTTACATTAAATACTAGGTTATTTTTTATGTGTTAATTAAAAATATTTGATTTATTTTTATTTAATAACACATTTAATATAAATAATTCCAAATACTACTTTATAAATATGTATTGGACTAAGCTATCTAAAGAACTTTATAAAATCATTAAGAAGTAATAAATAATAGAAAAGAATTACAATCGCAGCATTAGATCTCTTTAAATATTTCATAAGTAGTAAAAAATAGATATAATTAACATCAGTCAATTGTCAAATGTGCTATTATAATTTTATTTCAATCAGGTGCCACAAACAGACCTGACATCATCGACCCGGCCATCCTCCGACCTGGTCGTCTCGACCAGCTGATCTACATACCACTGCCTGATGAGAAATCCCGTGAGGCCATCCTCCGGGCTAATCTACGCAAGTCACCTATCGCTAAGGATGTTGATCTGTCTTATATTGCAAAGGTGATGTCTTATTTTTGCACATTAATTATATAGGAAGGAATATAGGAAGAATTCTTGCTGGTTATGATCATAATATTTTATATACAAAATATATTTAACTAAAATAAATGTGATCCACTTAAAAAAATATTATAAATTTTTAACCAACTAAAAGTAAATTAATCGCACAATCTACAGTACAGTATGATCGAATTGTTTGTTTTGCACCTTATTCCCTCTTGAAGAAAATAATCCAAAGTAAGAAATGTATAGTCCGTCTAAACTCTTATTGACAATCGGAGGTACTCGCGTAAAATTGCGCAGAATACCTATGCGCAGAAAACATTCGATCAGTGTTACCCTGTTATGTTGTTTTACCGCACACTTTGCAAATCATAAAGAAATTATAATTAAAATATCTGATCAGCTTTATGTTCTAGTAAATTATACAAAACAAAAATTTTATGAGGATATCTAAATATTGTAAAAAAATTATTAGCAGTTCAGTTCATACATCGTTGTCGAGAATAAAATCGAGACTAGCCTGAAAAGTATTTTTTTTAGTAATTTATTACTCCTGAGTCATTTTAAACTAAATTAAACTAAACTTCTGCTTATATAACTAATGAAACATGATATTTATTTATATACTATATACACCTATGTATAATATAAATATTAAGTACGCGTAATACACAGTACTATACAATATGGATAAAGAAATATCTGGAAATATTTAAATTTCTTAAAGATATATTAAATAAAAATATTTGGCAAATTAATAAAAACAATTTAAGGTACAAAAAAATTAAAGTCTGGTATCCCTTTGCCATGTCGTGTTACTGTGCGTCAGTGTGACCGCTACGTTCTTACAGAAAATTCGTACCCACACATCTTTATAAGTACAATCAAGCTCACACTATATATGTATATATTATATTTTTTAATTATATTTTTGTTTGAAACAAAAATATAATTGTAAACAAAAATGCCTTTTACCGTTTGATTGCTTGCTTTATTATTAAACATAATGTTTTAAATAAAACGATAATAAACATTTTTTTATTTGATTTTTTTGATTAAATTGATGAAGATATCTAATTATTTTTTATAAATGAACACTGTAGCTGAACGCCTTTTAATTTTTGCTTTTATTTTTAATATTTTATTTATTTAAACTATATTTTATACAATTTTTTGCATGTATTTTATAATTTTTATTATTTTATATAAAACTATATGAAAGTTATTTTTTAAATTTTACTTTTTTATTGAATTTGGATTGATGAAGACTTCGATGTGGCCCCATTATAATAATACAATTCAGTACTTTATTTAATTTTTAAATCTGCTTATCCATAACTTGATATTGCATGTTGTAAACAACACACTAATTATTATAATATTACTAGATAAATACGCTTTAATGTGCCATTTTGTACATATGACACTATCATATGATAATATATTCTATTTCATAGTAATGAACTGACAGCGTTGCGCTCGACTGTACCGTAGTGACGTGACCGCCCGCTCTCACGCCGCACCGATTCCCCGCGAGCCCTAGCGGGGAATCGGTGCAGCATGAGAGGGTGTCTATGTGCAGATATCAAAATATGCGTTCTGCGCAACTCTACCGCGCGTGCTTCCCATACGCAATAACGATAGTGTCGGACTATATTAAAATCAATTACGCCACCCATCTTCAGCTTCATCTTCAGACTCAACGACAATATTGTAATAATAAAATATGAATAATATCTTATTCTGTATCCTTGCTACATAAGTTGAATATTTTTTTTTATTTACCGGCTATGATTTATAATGTATATAAAATAACAAGAATATACAAGAAGAATATACCTACAGGTGACACAAGGGTTCAGCGGTGCCGACCTGACGGAGATCTGCCAGCGCGCCTGCAAGCTGGCTATCCGGCAGGCCATCGAGGCGGAGATACACCGCGAGCGCGCGCGCCAGCAACAGGCCGCCGCCGCTGTTATGGATGTATGTTTTGTGTCTTTTCTCTACTTTTCATAAAAAACCTTCATAATTCAACGAAATATGGTGAACGGAAGTGTCTTAACACTAGGTTTTCAGGTTCCGTCTGCTTACCCTGTAATTTCTGGGGTACAGCGTGAAGTGAAAAAAGTATATGATTTTTAAACTGTTATTCCACACTTAGAAAAGAAAATATTTAATAAATAGCATTCTCTCTTGCCACACGATAATTCTTAGTAATTATCTTTGGGTAGCGGAATGTTGTAAAAATCTCCCTACAGAGATGATAGCATATTAATAAATTGTGACAAGAACATATGGCTTAGTGGTCAGAGCGCCTGGTCGGTTTCTAAGAGGCGCGGGTTCGAGTCTGCTACGTTCAAATTCTTATACATTTTCTAAATAAGTATAAAGTATATGTTTCAACTGTATTTTGGAGAATGTGCACAAATGTACACCTGTATATTTTAAGATACAAGATGATATTAAAAGAATAAATCTATATTAAGTTAGCTATAGTAGAAAAACATTCTAAAAAAATTTTGAACATCCGTAAAAATGAAGTTTTGACTTTTCCAGATGGACGAGGAGGACCCGGTGCCGGAGATCTCGCGCGCGCACTTCGAGGAGGCGATGAAGTTCGCGCGGCGCTCCGTGTCCGACAACGACATACGCAAGTACGAGATGTTCGCGCAGACGCTGCAGCAGAGCCGCGGGTTCGGCACTAACTTCAGGTGGGTGGTTCATTGACACACACACACACACACACACACACATTGATTATTAACAGTGGTTGTAGGTGCAATTCTCATGACTGAGTTTTTTTTATCGCTTTCCTAGTAATAAGTAGCTCGGGAATTGGAGCGTGCGTAGGGAATGAACTGACTTTACACTTGTCTATGTGCGGAATACAGAGTGAAGTTGTAAAATAGAGAGCTAATAATTATATTTTATCTTCCAGGTTCCCAACGTCAGGCGCGGCGTCAGGCGGCACGGGCACGTCGGGCGGGGACCAGCCCACCTTCCAGGAGGAAGGCGGCGACGATGACCTGTATAGCTAGACGCGTACATTCTGACATTACTTACACAACTTACATTACTTACATGAGTTGAGCTGGAATTGGCTACTGGTTGGAAGCTAAAGTGGTTTTGAATATTTAGACTTCTTTTTTGTTCTTTTTGTGATTTTTTAATAGTGTTATTTTCTTTACATTACATATAAATTTCTGTATAATTTCTTTTTTTTTAAATCTCAATAGATCACTTTAGTAAATGTCAGAGCGAAATTCCATTACGAACATTGAACCTACTACTACCTTAGCCTATTTTACACATAACATTTCTCTAACGTTAATTAGATATCGATATACACAAATATACAAAACTTATATTTAATTCGAGTTTCCAATAATGTTGCTTGGAAACGAGGGGCTCGGTAGTTCAATGTTCTGTTCCTTCGAATTAACTAAGTTAGTAGTAGCATATTTTTTCTTCTTTTACAGTTCTTTAATTAAATTAAGATTATCTGGGTGTTTGGAGGTCGGTCTGAGTGTCGTAATTCCAAATATATTATAAATGTATTATTTTTAATTGAATTAGTTCCAATCGCTTACGTTTAGTTCTGTGTTACGTTCCGACGTGGTATATTTAATGTCAGGTCGTGTATGCGACTCACAGCGCAGTGATTTTTATTAAATAATAAAAGATTTTTATAGTCGAAAATTGGGTGTTTTATTTATATGGTCTCTTTTTTCGTTTTAAATTTTATTTTATGAGTGATTCGAATATGTTATACGATTTTATTTTCGTTAACAGAGTTTATATATCATTTATTATATTAAATAGCATTTTTTGGTATGGTAAGAATATTATAAATTAACCCTAAATCCCAGGTCCCCTAGACCTACGTAATTTTAGTCAAGCTGAAATTTTGAGGACTTAGTCTAATATGTAGTTAATACTTAGTCTAATAAGTATCTGTACTCATTAACTTTAAAGTAGGGCCCTTTCAGATGTAGCGCCAAGTATGGTCATGTCTATATTGGAGGATGATCGAGGCCTCGATGCCCATAATCTTATATAGGGTCTTGATATAGTCTCGTAAATAATGCTAGTAAAACGTAGTTTGCGCTAATTTTAAACAACCTTTTGAACGTCTGGCATGAGTAAAGGCCACGTGAATGGTCTTGTAATTATCAATGTATACATTTTTTACAATATTCTTAAAATATATATATATAAATACGAGCGTTTCTCCTTTAACGTAGGTCAGCGTGTAACCTTAATTGGCGCTACCTTTGAAAGGGTCCCACTTTCAAGATAGCATACAGCCTTAACTCCATATTGGACTGCTAATTCTGAAAATTTCAGCTGTTGCTAAATGACGTAGTTCTGGGGGCCCTCTTAGTCTAAATGTATCGGTACTTTAAGCCTAATGAAACAATTTATGCTAAAGTGAGATCTTTGATTTTTCTTATAATTTATACATTTTTGGAAATCCAAACTTTCGAACACTGCAGTAGTCCTATTCGTGACCACGGAAAAAGGAAGGGTTTCCAAAAATATAAAACACTAAATATACGCGATTAATCGGCTTAAATAGTTTCATTTAAAGTTTATGCTCAATTTAGCAACACTTGTTGACAATATCTACATCAACTTTTTTAACCTTTTATTATCTGCTAAGAATAGTTGAAACAGAACAGCCATTAAAAAAATAATGCTTTCTCAAAAAAACGAAACAGACTACAAATAAAAAAAAATGAACTTTTTTAAATACACTGACATGACAAACGGCTGTCAATGTTTTACATTCCTGTATTTTTTTGAAATTAAAAATGTTTGAACTTAGCGATGATTATTACCTTAGAAAGTCCTATTTTGATTCTGAAACTGTTCCTACTCAGAGTGTCATGAAGGAAAAGATGTCTCCACAACTTGCCGAAGTATATTTTAAATCGATGTCACCCAAACTTAAAGTGCTCGCTGGACTTGAACCGCCTTTAAAAGGTGGTGGAAGCGACTGGTACGTACCACCAAAAGATTTACTCGACGGTCGAGCCGTAATGAAGCCTGTGAAAAGACAATTTATAACTAAGTTGGGCTTTAAAGGCATAGATTTTTTAGGAGAAAAAATAGTTAATGAGCACCAGCAACAAATGGAAGAAGAGAAACGCAACGCTCTTCTTGACAACGATATCAATTGGAAACATATAATTGAGGAAAGTTGCTTGAAACAATGGGATGATACTTCTAGAGAACAATCTAAAGAAAACACGTCCAAAATACAGAAGGTATTCCAACAGTATACCGTATTGTATATGACGTCAATAACAAAAATAGATAGTTTACTGCGCGATGCAGCTGATAAGGAAATTGAACGAGTTAAACAGGAAGCTTTTGATATAATGAGTACACATTACAAATCACTTTTAAAGCAACAAGCGACAATGTTGTATGACAGGTACACTGATAAGTTACTAAAAGAAAGGACTAAATTGAAAGATAAATTTGTTTTGGACGTCGAAAATGCAAGAACAGAATTGGGAAATAAAATACACGATATAAACTTAGAGAAACACGTGGCCATTGAAAAGTTGCGAGTGCTGCTAGAATGTCAGAATTTAGCATGTCAAGTCTACGTAGCTCTAAAGGAGCGCGAGGAGTGCAAAAAAGATATCGAACTTACAAAACACGAACATGAAAAAACTGTTAAAAAGTTGTCGGAAAGGATCAAAATGCAAGATTTTGAAATCAAGCTAGAAAGAGAAAAAGAGAAAAACGCAACGAATTTATTCAGATATGGCAGAAGAAAATCTGTCACGTTGTGAAAAGGTTTCAACAATTTGTCAAGTATAGTTTGAAAACGTTACCTGAACAAGCTGATTTTTTTATTAATATGGAAAAGTTGATGCTACTACAGCTAAGCGAAGCTATGGTAAATCCTAGCGTTGAAAGTATTTTTGTTCCCGAAGAAGATCGCTTTCATACGCCTGTACCAAAACCACACCCATTTTATTTGTGTTGCGATAAAGGCTTTAAGCCCAAGATAGAAGAGGGCCTATGTCCTAAGCACTGTACTTCGAGTGCTTCCCAGCTACCAGTTATCGTTGTTAACAAAAAACTCATCTACTCCAATTGTGATAATATTGAATTGTTCGCTGATAAGCTCACTCAGTTCCTCGAAGGCCACAGAGGAGACGACGAGGATTTTGTTGATGACCACGATTACTCATACGATATTCCCATAAAGCCTACTGAATCGATAGATAAAGAGCATGTAAAACAAGAGAGCTCTCTAATGCAAATATTACAAAATGAATTCCCCAACCCCAGGGAAGTGAAAATCGAATGTAGTCTTTGTAAAGTTGCAACATGCTACTGTGAAAGTTCACCTAAGATAAGGTCTATTTTGCCTATTGCAGATTCACAAGAATTTTTCCCGTGGCAGCCTACTGACATAGGACGATTAATAAAATATAGGAGAACGGAATTGACGCATGAACGTGAGCCGAAATGGCATAGTTATCTCAATTTTGTTTACCCAAAACGGTGTAGTTGCTCTCGTAGAGCGAAAAAACATTTACAAGAACACCTTCCTGCGTACATGCGCTGTATGTCTGTATATGCAACCCCAGAGTTACCGTTTTACGAGAAATGTCCACTGGACAAATTAAAAAAGCTAGTTGGAAAATCTCGAAGGCAGCAAACGGTAGTACCGGAAATCATCAAAGTCGAATCGAAAACAAAAGATGTTAGTACCCAGTATTCAGATCAAGAATTTGAGTATTTGTGCACATGTTTATCAGATGAAGAACTGCAAAAAATCCTTGAGAATCTTATCAAGTGTCCTAAAAAGGAAAATGTGGAGTCGATTTCCTCGACTCATCTATTGGTGAGCCCTGCAACATTCGCGCGTGGACGAGCACGTTCGTTACGACGCTTGATAAACGAAGCTCCCGAACTAGAAGAATTATTCAAAAGAGAGGATTGTCAATTTTAAATGTTACTTTTGGTCATATGGAAATAGCAAGTTTTGATATTATACTAATGTACATCACCTACTTATTAATAGATTGTTTTTTTTAAATAAACTTCTTGCACTTTGCTAGATACAGTGTGACTCTTTATAATATTAGATAATTTCACGGACCGCCATTGCTGCTGTAACAGATTCATAACATGACATAACGTTAAATGGGGTGAAAAGAAGTAGCAGTGACCGGGAGTTAGAAATTTTTTTTTCTTGAAATTTGGTAATATTTTTGTTTGTATTTTTTATCATATGACAACACTTAAGCCCGATGGCAGAAATGGTTGCGAGTTCGATTTCCTTGCTCTGGTAGTACGCAAAGGTCGGCATTGAGTTCCGCCAATCAATACACAATACATAAAAAATTCGATAGAAAGTAAACGAACGGAAGATTCTATATGGGAAAGAAGTATTTAAAGACTAGGTTCCCAGATTCTCTCTGCTTATGTATGGCGTTTAGAAAAATAAATTTTTGAAGTTTGCAATTGTCTCTATACACCCCATATTAGGGTAATCTTTTCTTTATTTCCGTCGTACTTTTATCTAGAAGGAGTTCACCTAATATACAAATCACTTGTTCACATTGTAAAAGCGATGATTATGGGTTCGAATCCCACTCCGGAGAACATCAGGTGGAAAGGGGAAATAATATCTTAACACTACCTTACCTATTCCACCTTGCTATATGAGGAATACGATGTGAATCTAAAAAAAACAACAACAATGTGAAAATATTTTTTTACTTCTATATATAAAATTATAAACTCCAACTCTGATTAAATATTAATAAATTCATGATCTACGTGACTTCACCGACCGCCATTTGCTGTAACAGATTCATAACGTGGCAAAATCTCTCTTTTATCTCCGTCATACTTCTGTGCGGGAGGAGTTCACTAATTCTACAAAATACTTGCTCTGTAACAGGTTCACCTTTTAATATTTCCAACATTGTTTTATCCTCATCTCGAGTCCAACTTTTAATTTCTTTTTTTTCTTCTTTAACTTTAATTTTATCTTCCTTTTTCGTTATACATTTATCTTTTTTCTTTATAAAATCATCTTTTTTGCATTTATTTTTCGTATGTAGTTTTGGTTTGACACTTTTAGCGGTTGTATTTATAGTAAGGCATTCCTTTTTAGTATTGTCATTGACATCTTTAATACTTTTAATGGGCGATTTAAGTTGCTTTCTAGTTCTCTTTTGTGGAATTTTGCACAAACTTTTGTTATTTCTCTTAGGTGATGCTCTTTCCGAGTCGGATTCCGGTGGGGAAAGGCAATGGTTGGGTGCCAGTCGTCTCGAGTGAACTCTATAGGGCTCCTTACTGTAGGGGTATGTGACACACGCTGTACGTAAAAACCTGCCATGTTGAAGAAACACTCGCCCGTGTAAATACTGTAAAAAAATAAAACTTCTATTAATATTTATTTGATAGAGCTACATTATTATTATTAATTATTAATTTACTAACCTGCATTATTTTAATTTTTTAATAATATCATTTTAAAAACAATATCTATAACAATATTTTGCGATGTACAAATATCTAATACTACTATATTGAAAAGTTAAGTTTTATCCAATTCAATAAATCCGTTATTTATAGCAATTTTGTTCTACAAAATGGTATATTTCTTTTATTTACAAACTAATTGAAATAATCCAAGCACTAAATTTTAAGGGAAGCTGATGAAAATATAATAGTGTAAACAACAACAATTAAAGTGAAATGAGGCCAGTCGTGGCGCAGTGGCATGAAGTGTGACTGTAAAACCGTGGGTTGTGGGTTCGATCCCCATACGAGGAGATGAAATATTTACTTAAATTTATATTTCCATTTCTTCGCTCTGGTGTCGAGGCTAAGTGCGGCGTTGAGTTCTGCCACTCAACACGCAATGCCTCCAGAATTCGGCAGAAAGTGGGGAACGGAGTGTCTTAACGCTAAGTTCCCTCTGCCTACCCTGCTGTGTGCGGGATACAGCGTCGTGAAGCTGATAAAAAAAATAGTTTAATCCGTTTCTGAGATAAGCGTGAACAAACTAACAGACAAACAAACCACATTTTTAAAAAACCTTAATTTTTGGATTCTTTTCCGTTTATTAAATGCCGCCAATATTTTGTTCTTATATAACTTATATTATATTACTTATAAATATAGATGTTGATATATACTCACCTCAGAGTCCAGCAACTTAGCGCCAGCTTTTCTTTTATTATTTTTCTCTTCAAATTCCCACACGTCGTATCCTTTGTCACAAGTTAAAAAGGTATCTTGAAGAACATCTGTCCCAGTGTCGTAAACGCTATAACATCAAAATAAGAAATAATAAGTCATTTTGTCCGTACTATATCAATATTTTGGTGATAACACTTAAATGTACCTAAAAACGTTATATTAATATACTGTTTTCAAAATCTCACGGAGCTTAACCTACTAAAGAAACGTTCACTTCATGTTTGCAAAGCAGAGACCTTGATGCTGTGCCTGTCTGGTGGCAAAGCTGGCGGATTCACTTGCATAAACATGAAATACGTATATTTAACTTCAAAATCGTATTTTTACACCTCACACACATCCAAGTTACAAAAAAAAATGAAATTAAAATATTTACTATGGAAATTAAAAATTGTAAGATGTTATAAAATGAATTTATTTTATATTCTACTGTCTACTTAACCAATTGTTTTATAAAAATATGACCTTGAAGTTTAAAAAAGTACGAATTTGCGAATTTGCGCGAAAAAGTATAAATTTGGAGAAAAATACCTGTAATAATTAAAGATCTGGAATATCTAATGGGAAATCAGAATAGCTTGCTAATTTATATATATTAGAAAAATAATAAAATTTCTTCAGCAAATTGCTGTATAAAAATTACAGATCTGGAACATTAGACTGAATCGACCAGAGAAGACCAGAATCGAGAGAACTTAATCGTCAAGCTAAATTTAAAAAAATGCATTTGCAAAAAAATTTCATTGTGGTAAGCAGTTTTTGTTAGAAAATTTAAAGTTAATGAGAATTGTAGCCGTTGTGGCGCAGTGGGACGGCGTCTAACTGTAAAAGGGAAAGCTGCAAGTTCGATATCCATTCGTATTAAATAGATATAATCATAAAGATGCGGTTAATCAGACTATAATATCTTAAATTCCTGAACGCCCGTATTTTTATATGAAATAAACAAATGATCCACGAGACATGACTGTAAATAAAGATTAGATTTTCCGAACCTTTGCGCATTGTTCACTCGAGAAGAAAATAATAAAAAGAAAAAAAAACGTTTGATAAAATCGCTATCTATAATAGCAGACACTTGAAGCAGCAACAAACAGCTAACTTCAATACGTAAACATAAGAATAACAAGACACAATCGACTCACCTATCCGGTGGGCGTTCATCCGGGAACAAGGATTTAAAAATTTGCGTCAAGCGTGGGTTGGACCTCAAATGCGGCAGGACTCTCGTCTTCATGTCTGCACTGTTCCCACTGTTGACTCCTGTCGTTATAGCGCGTATTATTTTTCTTAGCACCGTCGGTTTCCGGTTAAACGTTGACTGAAACGAAATGGCCGCTATGTGAATGGTCTTCGTGTCTAAAAATTTGAAGTTACGTTTGAAGACAAATAGTTGCGTTTACACCACACGAATTTTACTTATATTAGTATAAGATGATCGTATTTTTACTCGGATAAACATTGGAAATGATGAGTTTCTTAAGTAAATTGTAAATCCTTATACTTTGTAAACTTTTAAATATTTTGATACTCCTGTATATGCCGCACAGCAATATAATATTATAAAGTATTAAAAATGACACTAAATTGATGGCTTCTTTTTTAATCTATAGTTATTTATTATATTATTTTTCTAAACAAAAAATGTTGAGAAATCGTGAGAAATTGGGAGCTACCGTCCGTGCGTTGCGTAAACTGGAATGGCATTGATCCTCTTCAAAAATAACAAATAAAATCTGACTCTCTCTTGAGGATAACCCACAGTTACCATTTTTATGTTTTATTACAAAACGATAAAAGGATATTTTTGAAACTATTTCAAGCAATATAGGTTCTTCCATAGATTTCCATAGATTTGAAAGTTTACCTAAACGAAAAAATAGATGGCGCTGATTGAAATTGAATCGCGCTATCTTTACGTTCAGCTTGAAAGTATGAATATATTCCATTTTTGGTGCTCGAGTAATTATTTTCATTTTCCCTCTGGTGAAAATCTATTTTTGAAAGACTCACTAAGTATTCACTTAGAAACGTCTTGTTAATAGTATATTATTAAGAAAAAAAAATACAAATCCTGAATTTATCAAATATGATGATTATTTCATGATTTATATATATTATTATATTTATATAAATCAGCTTCAAACATTATCCCAAACACTGCAGAGTAGACAGAGGGATACCTATTTGTTAAGAGACTCCGTTCAGCACTTTCCGCCGTGTTCTAGAATGCGTATTGAAAGGCGGAAATCAACGCCGCGCTTTGCCTCGACACTAGAGCGAAGAAATGAAAACATAAATGTTAAGTAAATATGTTGTCTCCACGAGTCTGGGATCTAACCCAGAACCGTCGTTTTACAGTCCCACTCTGTACTCCTGCGCTGTGCGGCTAGAGTTTTTCAAATGTTAATATTTGAATATAAAAATGTTTAGGTATTTTTTTTCTAAATATGTAAACATGTGTCAACGGTATATTAAACCTTCAAAGTGATGTAATTAATTTAATTGTTAAATAATTAGGGATTTATTTATTAAAATATTGTATAAGGATTACTTGTTTTTTTTACATTTCACAATTATATTAAGCGTTCAATAATTATATTATATTTTTTTTAATTTAGATGTAAAAAAAAAATTCACAACGTAGTACAATATATAGATAGATGTAATACAATCTATTAAAATCAGTTACTGTCTGTCATAAAACTACGCATGAATATAACTCTACTCTACTGTTTAAACTTTTAAATTTCGAATATAGATTGACTAGACAACACTACGGCGTAAGAGGACGTGCACTCAATCTTCAGACCGAGCTCAGAGGGTTGATGTGAATGGCAAGAAATCTCATGGGAGGACCCATAGAACAAGGATATAGATTTTCGACTTGATCCTTTTCTCTTTTTAACATATACTTATGACTCAACTAGTTGAAAAGAACCATGAGATGGTATTAGTTTGTTGATTCTCTTCATTGATTTGTAAAATAAAAAGACGACAAATTTTATATGACTATGTAAAAAAATGTAAGCTCTCACTTACTTGTAATAAAATGCAACAAAAACAATAATCGTATTTTTTAGATTACGTTGACTTGGAAGCTTTATTTTTCTGAGCTTCAAGGGACCGTAAATCTTGTTAATTGTATAAGTTATTAACTTAATAAATAAATAATAAATTAATAAGAATGATACATGACAGTAGAATAGATTACACTAGGGTTGCCTAGAAGAATGCTGTCCCAATCACCTTTAATTAAATTTATGGTAATGCGTTTTTTGGTAAAAATTGAACGGACCGAATATCTTCCTGGCAGAGGTGGTGGCAAAGTCAAAATGTTTCGACTTACACTGAGACTGCTGAGGATGCTTGGAATCAAGCTTAGTCGGCAAGCATTGCAGCGGGCAGGCGGACGCGATATGGGCAATATGAAACGATATGAAACATGTTGTGTTGAAATGACAAGTTGCAGGAGGTGATTCATGAAAAGACTGCATTTAAGGAATGACAGTAATAAAACTCTCCTGAAGACATGCTGGATACATAGTAGCGAAACGTGCCAGTAAAAGAGCTACAGCCAGAGCCCGCAGCGAGAGTTTATCGCCAGCATATGATGAACTTGAAAATGCCTATGCGTCAGATATACCCAGTGCACTCTGCTCTATAGTCGTGTAGAGACACGACCCTTTTTATAGAGATGAAAAAGAGATGGAGAAGATAGTTCCAAGAGTTACTTAATACTCAGCACCCGTATAGTCTTCCTCACGACTCACCGCATAACCTCAGACTGATTGCCCCAATATAACCCTTGATGAAACTTGGGTTGGGTTCTCTTGTGTGATGAAGGCATACAGGGAAAAAAGAAGAGCTCTGCATGCGGCCTTTTTAGATCTGAAAGGAAGGCCTTTGACTGTGTGCCTCGTCAGTGCCTGGCTGATATTGCGATCCGAAGGAATCCCAGAGACCTACATTGAGATTGTCAGACACATAATGCGACTTGCGTTGCGATGCGTTTCTTTGGTTAGGACTACTGTTGGCAATACTAAATTCTTCCAAATAACATTAGGGGATCATCAGGTTCAACATATGCCGGGAATAAAGCCAAGAAGAAGTTTCAGAGATGTTAAGGTCACAAACAATACAGTTGTTGTCATGTTGTCTGTATTATTTAAACATAAAAAATGTGAAATTTCGGAAATTCTTGGAAACTCATTGCTCGCGGTCGCATGCCTATGTATACAACCATGGTACATCTTAAAGATGCTTGAATTAAATTGCAGGCATGATTTAATAAGTGTTTTAAATTTTATTTGAATATAAATCGAAAATATTGAAAATCCCTGATATTTTAAAAATGAAAATCGGTATAAATTTAAGACCTATTTTTAGTCCCATATTCTGGTATTTTTGGATCCCGGAATTCCGGTTTACGACCTCTAATATCATTACATAATGTTAGGATCTTGAATAGGCTCGACGAGACGAGACGGCATGAGCCACTCACTGCTTAGTTTTTTTTAAAGATTAATGCATAGTTGAAGCAGTATCAACCACGCGGTTATTAACTGAGTCCCAAAATGTCCGATTTAATGAGGTTTGCGTTAAATTTTGTTGCATTGCTTTATTAAAAAGAAATCTACAGTTTAACGACACAGAATTCTTGTTGGGACGGAGATAATATTCTTTTAGATACAACAGATAGAAACTAATTCTCTGTCTGTCTGGATTTTTCAAATATAATAACTTTGAAGAAATTTGAAGATAAAAATGTAGCGCACCCACAAAGCTGAAAGGCGAAGAATTAAAATAATTGATTGACCAGATCCATCCATCATTCAATAAAAAAATATATAGGAGAGTTGGGTGCAACCAGACCTTCGTTATTTTACAAAATATAAAAGTTTCTGTGCACATACATTTAAGAACCGGTAAGTTCATCAAGTCAATCAGAATCAGATTTGGATGGTGGTTACTTTGACAGTTATTAAATGAAACGGTGCATAAAATAGTGCATAATATATATTTATATAGTTTTACTTATTAATTTTCACTAGGTTCCCTCTGCCTACCCTGCTGTGTGCGGGATACAGCGTGAAGCTAATATATTATTTTTTTTTTTATTTAAATCCTGCTAAAACGAGTTGAAATTCAAACCATATACTCAGATCTCGATTTCCTGATAAAAAATATTTTTCTATATTAACTTTAAAAAATATGGCCGTTTATATCGCAAAAAACGCGTACTTCGACACTATCAAGGGAATCAAAACTCATAGGATGCTTCCGGTTGACCGAGAATTATCAAATTTGGCAGCTAGCATCTACAGGTAGTACTAGTTCAGGAAAACTATACATTTGAGGTTAAATTCCTAAAAAATAATAGTTTTAAAAATGGGTCCAAATTTGGTATAAAGCCGGTAGTTCAAGTGAAGCATGCAATGAAAGGGCTCTGGTTAAGCTAAGCCTAAATTTTAGAAAAAGCTGAAGCCCTCCAATTTTTTACAGAACACTCGGTGGGCGAGCCCGACTTGTCTCTTTTTTAAATATCAATATATTACCAAAATACTTCAATTACGATTTATTTAGTGTACAATATAGATAACCATACTAAAATAATTGATGTGTTTTTTAAATACACTTAAATAAATATCCGGAGTGTTCAAATGGTGCGAAAAGCGGAAAAATTAAAATAAAGTTTACATTTTGTGAAAAAAAAAGGCAGCGACAGCAGATTTAACGTCATATTACATTAATGATTATGATTAAGTTTTTTATTCTGTCATCGCAAAATCAGGCCATTAAATATATATAAAAAAAAGTTTTTTATTCATGACATAACTGTCATATTTGATTACTGGGTCCATCCCGTAAAAGATCATCACAATACAAAAAAAGACGATTAAAAGAATTTTACTGTGAACCCTAGTCGGACGGCAAAAAGTGAGTCAAAATAGCGTTACAGGAAATTCTTACATAGATATACGAGTAGACAGGCGAAGCTCATAAAAGAATATTAATAGTTCTAATCAATTACAGCATTTTAATTTTATTACTAAGCTCCCATTCTCAACGAGACGAATAGGGCTATATTCGAGTGGTCAAATGGGGAAAAGTCATGGGACTCAATCAATACTTTTAGTTCCACGGTTCCTACGCATCTTGTACAGCTTTTGTTACAAAATTGGACTAGTGAGAAGGCATGGGCGTTAAGTATGCTTCCCATATTTCTTTAGACTTACGAAAAATGGAGAAAGTAAGAGAAATCGTAGTGTGGTGCTGGAGGACAATACTTAGGAAGTCATGGTCAGAACTAAAGAGTCTTTCGAACATTGGAGAAACTCAACTTCTTGCGTTGGTGCGAGAGCGAGAAAATATTAATAAATGATAACTCATTCCCTCGAGTGGGGTTCGAACCCAAAACCGTCGCGTTACAGTCTAGTCATCATTCCGTAAATACAAAGCGGTATAAAAAATTTCCAAAATAAACGGAGGTCTAACTCCTACGTATACATATGCTATATGACAAAATATCTCAAGAGGGATAAAATGAACATGAGATGGAGAATTTAAAATTTAGTTAAGACGGCATCTAACTGTTTTTCGTCTTTCTTATTTTTATACTACACGATAATCATTAATTAATCAAAATATTGACTAACAATTTCAGTACCAAATCCTAATAAATAACGCAATAACTAATGCCACCAATTTACTGTTATAGTAAATTTTCTTTCGCTGTATTCCGCTCATAGGAGGGTAGGTAGAGAGAACCTGGGAACCTAGTGTTAAGACTCTTCGTCCCCATGAAGACATTTTCATTTTTCCCAATATTTCGCCGAATTCTGGACGTGTCGAATGGCGGAACTTAACGCCGCGCTTTGCCTTGTTATCAGAGTGAGAAAATGAAAATATTGAATATTCAACTTCCTTGAGTGGGATGCATGCTTGTGCCACTGTGCCAAGACTGGTCCCCATGTATATAGAATAGATGTTTAATGTAACCTAATGATCTGATCCTAAACAAATGTAAAAACTATAGATCTAAGATATTTTTCAGCTGCTAAGCCAAAATTTCTTTAAGCTAAGCAGCTTAAAGTTATCTTAACAATGAATATTGGCTGGACGTTAAGAACTTGTTGAAAAATTTGGAATATGGGATCAAATTTACAAATTCCTCAATATATATATATTCCTATTCAATAGACAAGTTATATGATTGTGAAAGAAATATAGCCCCCAGAAAGAGTTATTAAAAAAAATATATATTATTCATTTATTTGCTGAAAATCTAAATAGCAACTTGGTTAATTTGTTTATTTTTTTGAAAGATTGAGGAAAGTTTATTTAATTTTACAGATACACGAAAAATCTCTAATCTAATCTAAATAATTTGTAGATTAACATGGTATGAAATAAATAAAATATTATAATATTATAGAAATGTCAAAGTATACTCTTTTAAGGTATACTCTTTCAATAATGGTGCGGAGGATTAGCATTTAACTGTCAATTTGATGATTGTGGATTCAATCTCCATTCAGAGGAATTTAAATTTTAGGCAAAACAAAAATGCACTTGTTGTTCTGCCACTCAACACAGTGTCTTGAATTCAAGGTGAAAGCAGCAAACAGCATCTTGACACTAACTTCTCTCTGCCTATCTTGTTATGCAAGAAAATAAATAAAGATTCTTCTTTTTTTTTTAAGCAGTTACTATAAATTTGGATTAAAATCTTCCTACCAGATGTTACAACAAAATGTACTATTGTGTAACCTACATGTTTAAGCAGTATTTTTACCAAGAATTTAATTATTTTAAAATATATTTAAATATAAAATAAGAACTGGTAGTCAACCTAAAAACCTTTTGTTTCCATTATTTACACATGAGCAGTAGTTTTCTTGTTACAATATTTGATTAACTTTTTTCTTGTTTGACCTAAATAATTTGGCAATGACACAAAATACATTAAACACATTATAGACATTGTATTAATAATATTTTTTTTAAAGTTCAAAGATAAAAAAAAATAAAATAATCATAATAAAAAAGAATAAAAAATGTTAATAATATGAAATAGAAGTTCTAAAGCATCTTATTAATAAACTTCGCATTTGCAATTGTATGATGGAAAGCACAGTAAGATATAAAACTTATTGTTTAAAACCACAGTAATTAAAGAGCTTTATTTAATACTGCACTAAATTTGGTGTCCATAAAAATACATTTTAAGTATATCTTCATAATTAAAATAATATTACTCACACCCTCCAAAGTACAGTACAATGTTCCAATGAAACATTCTAATAGTAATTAATTTAATTTTTTTTAAATATTTCTATATTTTTAATATTAAAGATAAAGATAATAATATTTTTTATACTTACATGTAAAAGTGCAATAAACCCTGTCATTTGTGTCAACATGAAATGGTCCATAAACCTCCCAGCTTCAGCTGCTTGGCCCGGCTTTAAAAACAACATGAACTCTTCTACAATATCTTTGTGATCACTAAATAGCTGCTCTATTTTCTTATATAAATCTACTGGGCTCTCCTTTGATGGGTCAAATGTCTTCAAAATTTCTCTAAATTGAACAAATTTGTTGGTTGGTAATGTGGAGTGCGAGGCAAATCTTGATTGTATCTTTGTATAATATGATCTAACTAAAGCTGAAAGTAAGGTTTATATATTATTATAAATTAGAATAAAAAACAATATTTGTATTAAATATATTCACAAATAGAAAGAAAATTATTTAAATAAGCGAATGCCTGTCTCATATCATATTTGGTAGTCAAAGCTAGCTGCACTTGTTTGACTTAAAATTTGTAAACAATATTATAATCAGAATAAATAAACAACTCATTCATTTATTTGATAAACAGAATAATTGTAGATATTTTTATGCATTTGTAATAATTTATTAAATTTATATCTTTTTGAAAAATATTACTTGAATTGTCACTACTGTTTACCTGTTTCCAAAGGATCTTCATGTGTTTTGGGTTTTGTTGATTTCTCTTTCTTTTCTTTACTAATATTATTTTTAGTAACCTCAATCGATATTTCATTATTGCATTTGTCTGCTACCTTTGATTCAAGAGTCTAAAATAAATTGTACGTATTTAAATATTTTTATCAAAAAATAAAATGGCAGACGTTACCACTCGAACGAAAGTTAATGATGGCTGTTTATTTCGCAAGAATTCTAAATTACAGCTCATGTAGACGTCAGAAAAGTTAATGAGAAATGTATTAACAACTATAACATTAAAGAAATTTATTTTTAACACAAGTTTTACTTTAAGAAAGTTATATAAATCGAGAAACTCAAGTCTGACTCACCGTGGTTTGGATGATAGATTGATTTTGATTAATTTGGTTAAAAAAACTTGTACTGGGTTGTATTTTGTTTCCAAATGCATCTTGACTCTCTCTCGTAAATAAAATAGGCATAGAAGGCAACATCTGGTTGATTTAAGCTCCTTTCTTGGAAATCACAAAACAAAACAATCACTCACAATTTGCTCCTTCCCACGATAAACAATTTTCCACTCAAAATATAAGATTCAATAAATTATTTTGTAAATACATGTAACAATAAATATGCTCTAAAAGCCAAAACATTATTATTTTAATTATCACTGTACAAATTACACGATTAAAAATATGGATATATTTTTGTTTGACAGTCACTTGTAACACAACATCAACGACGCGGAGAGGGCGGGAAGAAGTTCGACGTTTCATTTTATGGATAAAAAAAAATATTATCTTGCTTTTTTAACAGCGGTTAGTCTTCAAAAATATAAAATAATATCTAGATATTAATGCACTTCCTTTAATTACTAAAGTAGTTTTAAATAAAAACTTTTATGTGAATTAAAATCGCGCGTTTGAAAGTTTCGAATTTGTTACACATTAAACATTCAAATGAATAAATTTGCACGCGATGTATTGTTGTATTGTTTTAAATATATTAAATATTTTGTGTTATCCATTAAGTGATCTTATGTTATGTTCTACTTAAATTATTTTACAGTTTAAATTAAAGGCTAAAATTATACATTTTAACACTTCTTGCAAAAATTGTTTAAAGAGTTAGGTTTAGACCATTTGCTTTTAATATTTCAATGGTATATGTAAGTGCATGTTTATTATATATTGCCTGTACAAATTAATTTTAATTGTGCTCAACCTTCAACGAAAAGCCAGTACTAATAAAGAAGTTTCATTTGAAACGGTTCACATTAAAAACATCCGGAGAAAAAGTACATAGTTGCAATCTTTTCTTGTATGAAAGTTTCATATATTTACCTCTAAAGCCATATTTTACTTAACTTTCTCTTTATTTCAAACTTCTACTGATAGAAGGCCAATCGTAGCTCAGGGGCACAAAGTGTAACTGTAGAATCAGCTGGTTGTGGGTTCGATTCCCACTCGAGGAAATGAAATATTTATTTATGTTTTCATTTCTTCGCTCTGGTGTAGAGGCAAAGCGCGGCGTTAAGTTCCGTCACTAATCACGCAATATCTCCAAAACTCGGTGGAAAGTGGGGAACGGAGTGTATTAACACTAGGTTCCTTCTGCCTACTCCGCTGTGTGCGGGATACAACGTGAAGCTGATTTAGATAGATAGATAGATAAAATTCTTTATTGCACACATCAAACTATAAGTACATAAAAACAAAATAGAATCAATAATTGTAGAAATATATATAGCATGCAAAGGCGACCTTATCACTTAATTTATTTCTACTAATAGTATTTAAATAAGTCTACACAGTGAATAGTATGCATTAAAGATTTTGAATTCATCATAACGGGATATTGTCAACCAACGGGAGACTAATAATCATAAAATAAACAAATGAGACGAGTCTTTGTGAACAAAAATTATTATAGGTAAACATGATTAAATGATAGTTCGCAGTTCTTATACAGAAAAATATGATTTCAGCAGCTTCTATTGAAAGCTTTTAATTTATTTATTATTGATATACGTCAATTTTATTTATTATTGATATACATATATGTCTATTTTTATTGAGAAATTTTAACTTTTTTAATTATGTTGTTAGGATTTAGTTGATTTTATAAATCGTAGGTGTACGTTGTGTTTTTTTTATTTATTTATTTTAAATACAAATAAACATAGGTATTTGGTATTTAATAGTACATGAGATGTTGAACAAACTGAGTTGAATGTTGTTTTATAACGTTACTAAGCTTAGAAATTATATTTATGACCACATCGTGATACATCGGACGTATCGAGCGCTGTTTTGAGTAGAAATCGAACTTATAATCACCCCTATTTACAATACGGACAACAAGTGTGGCCGCCCTCCAGTTAGATTTTCTGAACTTATGCATTGTTCCCTTGGGAAGTAAACATTCAAAAGTAAGAAAAAAAATCTAATCTGCGGAGCCATCTACGGCGTTGAATTCTAACAAAAGAATCGCCCGCGACGTGGAATAGAAACACATTTTATATAACAAAGAGATAATAATCGTAGCCAGTCTTTTTGAAAAAAAAAAATTGACACATCGATATGAAAGTACTGCTGGTACTATCCAACTTTAGGTTATGGTATTTTAACCCACGCTTTTATATGTATGGTTTTCTATCAGTTTTGCGGGAAATTTTATAGTACCGCGTTTTTCAAAAGAAATTTGCAATTTTACCATACATAATTGATGTTGTAGAAGGACAGTCGTGGCCAGGGGCACAAATCTGCGACTACAAACGTGACAGGTTATGGGGTCGATTCGATCCACTCCAGGAAATGTAATATTTAATATTTCCATTACTTCGTTTTAGTCACCAACCGCTTCACACTACACAAAAAAAGTAGCCACTCAACACGTAATTTTCTCAGAATTTGGCGGAAAGTGGGGAGGAGAGTTTCTTAAAACTAGGCTCCCTCTATCTATTCTGCTACGTGTTGAAACAACATGGAGATGAATTCTTGTTGAGATTGGGGATTCCTTGTACTCGGTTAAGTTCTTCCACTAAATTAGAGTCCCATATATATGCACTTATATCAATAATTCAAGGATTACGAAATATATAATCTGACGAATTCCACAAGCGAAGTAAAAAAAATTGATCGATTAAGTTTAATGCAGCTACAGGTTGCCTATATTCCTTTCTCTGTGTTTCTATCCCTCTCTATCTATAACTCTCTCTCACCTATGAATATGATAATAAAAAAAATAATAGAAAACATAAATAATTCTCATACTAAGCAAATCCCTTCAATTAATCGTCATATTATGAAATAGTACGTCGAGGACATGAAGATGAACTATATAATCTTAATCTTATATGATGCGCTTGAGTATTTGAAAATGACGAAACTGTTTTTACACATTCTAGCATTGGCAGCGAGCTGACGTCACATCCAATCGGCAGATTATTATATAAGAGTTCTTTTTTAACAACCCCTTATAAATCCGATGCGCTCGATATTTTTTTTTCATTTCAAGCCATTACTTACCTACGTACGACCACTTTCAACATGGACACAGTTAGATTAACATTCTTACATTTTTAAGAATACGTAGGACATGGATATATTTATGCATATATTTTGAAAAATCTGTAACCCCTCTCCCCACCAATAAATATATTTATTTTTTATTTTTATCATCGTTTTTTTATCATCTAACCTTCGCAACCCAATGGGTCTCTATGACGATCGAATAAATCGCGATTTAGCATCGTCGCCTCCCCTACTACTGTCGTTCGTCCTTTATATTTATAAAGAGTGTACTGTCACTCTTTATAGCGTCTCTCGGTGACGTCGACTAACGTTATTTACGTTAGTCGGCGTCACATCAGTGCAGTGCTTTATAAAAAAGAAAATTGAAGTAAGTAGTAAAGTTAATTATGAAATGAAAAATATACACAATTTAACTTGTTTCTTATATACCTAAATCCTTTAAATAAAGCGTGAGACTTCTGCTTATTGGCAGAAATTGAGAACTCTATTTTTTCTTCGGGAAAATGTTTTTTTTTCATTTCTTTGCTCCGGTAAAATGACAAAGTGCGGTGTTAATTTCCACCACTGAACATGTCTCGAAAATTAAGCCGACTTTAGAGAAAATAATATTTAGTAAAAACACAATATATAAGTATGTGCATATCATTTATTTCTGTTTTGTTTATTGTCGTTGTCTAGTAACGGCATCGATTTTATCATTTCACTTTGTGACGAATGATAGTAAGACACATTTTGTTTCCATTTCCAATCAGAAACAATGGTATATTCGTAAATTATTATACTGTCACTGATTGTTCAGAAAAATCTGAATTTATTAATGTCGACAATCAAGGATTAAAAATTAATTATTTTTTAAGTTTGAAGTTATTTGGTTTTATTTTTTAGTTAAAATGGCGTCTATTGTCCCTACAGGATTACGGAATGGGTTAGCTGGGGTAAGTAATAAATGTATATATTTTTTTCTTGCCTTTACTAACTATATTTGTCAATCCTCGCTCTCTTCGCACATTATAATGATTAATAATATATATAATTTAAGAGCAGTGTATTTTTTTCAAAATTCATAGGGTACTACAATTATGAAATTAAAACGAGGAAAAATATTGAAATATATAGATTTGTAAAAACAATTTGTTGTTAAATTCTAGAAATAATAGCCTTAAAAGGCGGGAAAACTTGGTATTAAAGCGGCTAGTTCAAGTGAGTCATTAGATGAAAGGGCTCTGGCTAAGTTAAGCTTGTATTTCAGAAAAAACTCTAGACCTCCAATTTCCGTACGGATACCCTCGAAAGGCAAACCGCTCGCGCTTGTCCGGTTTTTTGGATTATAACACTTGCGACTGTTTTGTCATGAACGATATTTTTAATTTCCTTTTGCTTCAGCTGCACACACAATGTTAGTTCCAATTTAATTACCATTATATAAACAAATACACGCAGGTTTTTATATATAAAAGTGACAATGACTATTAATTGCCTATTTCTGTGTTTATGCAGTTTTGTGAAAAATGGTTTATAAATGATAACGTGTAAGAAACAGCTCATGACTTCAATTTTTCTATCTTTACATAAAATCAGGGTCGGAGTCGCAACTCAAATTAAAGTTGGAGCGAAAATCTTATTATATTGCTCTTTTATTTGAATAAATAAAAGAGCAATTTAAAATTTAATAATGTATTTTTTCTCCATAAAATTATTTACCTCCAACACTTTTTTACAGTTTCACGCTATACCAAGGTACAGGTAGCTAGTGCTAAGACTTCCGCTTTCCGTCGAACTCCGGGGGCATTGAGTGTTGAGTAAATTATTTATTTCTTTTGCTCGAGCGGACATTGAACCCGCGCCACGCTTGGTCTGCGTCTGCGCCACGATTGGTCTCAACATATTTTAATGCCTAAATGTGCGGCGTAACGCGGTCTGACCGCATACGCATCACATTCATTCGAGGTAGTCTTGGAGTCCGTGACGTAGCGGATAAGCTCCAAGAGCGTCGCCTGAGATGGTTTGGTCACGTTACGCGCCGGCCTAAGAACTATGTCGGATGCAAGTGCCTTGCCATGTCAGTCCCTGGAGTGAGACCTCTCGGACGCCCAAGGAAGCGCTGGTTGGATGTCGTTATGCAGGAAATGAGAGCCAATGGTCTAACCACCGAGGACCTTAAAGACCGTGCAAAGTGGAGTAGGTTGAGGAGGAAGGCAGAAC
>CM060821.1:15144-37167 GCA_030704555.1 Heliconius charithonia | reverse complement strand
TGCTACTTAGAGAAAACGGCAAGAAACTTAAAAATTTGCTGTTATCCAATACTTAAATCATATAAATTTCAGACATCTTTATCCTACAAATAAATCCTAAACTGAATGAGAGTAACTTTAAGTTTTTGTAGTAACAAATTTCAAATACCAATATACACAAAATATCAGCATTCCCAACTAAAATCAAAAATCAAATCAGCTTCACGCTGTATGTAAATACTCCATTGTCCCCTACTTTCCGCCGAAATCTAGAGGCATTGCGTGAGTGGCAGAACTCAACACCGCGCTTTGCCTCAACACCAGAGCGACGAAAACGAAAATATAAATTTAATTAAATATTTCATTTCCTCGAGTGGGGTTCGAATCCACGACCAGTCGATTTTGCTGTCACACTTTATGCCTCTGCGCCAGGACTGGCCTCAACTAAGATGAAAATAATGTAAAAAAAAAAAAGAAAATTGCTCTGTTCTAATCAAGATGTAAATAATTGAGTTTCAGCTGCTAGCATCTCTTACTGTAAACTCTTATCAAATTAAAGATCTACATGACTGATAAGATATCGTAGTGCATTTTACACTGCATTCTCACCACGAATACAGAGTCAATTTTAATAGTACGATGAACTATATTTATAACATTATTTAAATATGGCTATTTAAAAAGGGGTTTTAAAAGATGTAACTGACTCTCTATTGATTAAAATGTAAGTAGAAATAAATAATATGATATAATACAAATTATATCAATCAGGTTCACGTTCTATCCCGCACACAGCAAGATAAGCAAAGGGAACCTAGTGTTAAGACACTTTCTACCGAGTTCTGGAGGCATTGCGTGTTCGGTGGCGGAACTAAATGCCGTGCTTTGTCTCGACACCAGAGCGAAGATATGAAAATATAAATGTAAGTAAATGTTTTATCTCCTCGAGTCCCAACTCGAATCGAATTCACAACCAGCCAATTTTACAGTCACATTCTGTGCTCCTGCGCCAAGACTGCCTCAATACATATATCAATAATTATTTAAATATATTGGTATGGCTGTGATACGTCTGTTGGTTAGAACTCTGTATCGTAGAAAATAACCTAGTATCTTTAAGAGATTCAGAAAATGTTCATAAATTAATTTAAAAACATAAAACATTATCGTATCAAAATTGTGATATATAGTGCGTACATATTTTTTTAAATTAACGTACAAAATTGCTATCAAAATATTTTAGAGAACAAAGGCGATCGGCTATTTTGCGGTGCAAATTGAATGGCAATCCCAACGGAGCCATTGTTTTTGTTGCCAAACAGTGCGCTTAATAAATATTCAATTGATTCAATGCAATACACAATTGAATCAACATTTGATACAAAAGTAAAGTACTTATATATTTTTATAAATTTCATTAGATATGGTTCCTCGCATAACACAGTGGCGGAACCCAACGCTGCGCGCTGCGAGGGAAAAAACAATTCTCTATTGTTATTATTGTAGAGGGAATCGAACCGTCAACCATCGCGTTTATCGAAGCTGCACCATGACGGCGCCTATCCATGTGTAAAAGAAATAAAAATATCTGTGATCTATTTAACTATTTAACGACCAAACGATCGAACCGATTTTGATGGAATTTAGTGTCGTTACGTTGGTTTTATGTGCCATAGATAGGACACTATTTAAAAGATAAACATTCCGTATTCACATGGCAGTGTAAAAATTTTATATTATTTAAATATACAATATTAATATATATAATTGATATTTTAAAAGATTTTCATATTTTGCAATAAGAAATTATTGAATTTATTTATTTAATTAAATATTTAATTATTAGTATTAAATATAAGTATATATTTTTTAATATAGATAGCACAAAATTTATCGTAATTTTTTGCATAGATATATATTTAACATCAATAATTTCTAGCATTTATAAAAGTGAGTAGTAAAATATGTGTACGCACACTTACATTACTATAATGTTAAATCGATTTAATATCGATATAATAACTATAAATTCTGTACAATAACATCGATTAAGTAGTGTAGAGTATTTTATATAATTTATAGTAGCTATAAAACTTTTTTTTAATATAAAAAAGAATAACTAGCGTTACGTTTTTATGAAACGTGGCAATTTATTATTTTATTAGATTATTAGGATCGATTATAGTGTATTATCGATTTTATTTTTATTATTACGTTCAAAGTAAATATATAAGAAAACCAAAGTAACAATTGTAAAAAGACAATTTCATGATTACAGAAAAGTATTTTTTTATTTTGTTGACACATTTCCGAAAATATAATATTTAAACCAAAACTAACAAAATAAAACTAACTTTATTCATCTATCGTACTCAATATAGTTAGACAGACAGACATACATCTATAAATTTAAAAGGAGACGACGGTGAATTCGATAATAAATTCCTTTACTCCATGTTAAGTTTAACACGAACGACATTCGTATATGTACTCGAGTACAAGTATCGATATTTTAGTTCGAACCGTAACTTAGGCTAAGTTAAGAGAAATCGTAAATTGAACACATTTATAATTCAAACACGCAACGTTTAGCAGTACGTCAGCTTAATTAAGACTTTAAAATACGTTTACATATTTTTTCCTCAAATTAACGCGCGCTACGCCAATCAATAATATTTATTTAAAAAAAAAATTATAAAAAATAATTAATTTCAATTTAATTATTATCAATTTTTAATTTTACGGATTTTGGTTGAATGGAATTGTATGAAAGTGGATTAATTTATAAGAAATTTACAGGAATAGCAATTATTAAAATGACGTAAATATGAAACCTTTAAATTTTATTTTATATATTCATACTTTTAATAGTAGCGCGCAAATACAATAAAGAAATCAATATATGAAAATGTATATGTATCGATTTTTCATGACTATTATATAATATACAAAAACAGTAATGTCGACCTATTGACGAAATCTATACATAATTTTTACACATCTTTCATATTGTCTTTGAGAAACAAATTACTAATCCTTTTGTCTTACTTATATGAACGTGTATATTAAACAAACAAACAGAAATATATATATATTAATATTTACCTCGCGATCCTTATTCCCATAAGTGATGCCGAGGTTGGGCATGGCGCGCAAGATGGCGACGAGTGATTGGATCGTGTTGCTGTACACGACAGGCCGATATTGTTTGAAGTCTTCATTTGTGAAGCCACTTTCGTGGATAATTCTGTTGGGAATTAAATATTAATTAGTCAATTATCATATAATATCACATACAATTTCCATAAAAGATAAAAATTCCCAAATAATCGATAAGAAGCTTAAAACATCGATTTTACATTTATCATTTTTATTTCCGTTCATTTCAGAACTTAGTATTAATAAACTTTGTTCCCCAATTTCCGCCAATTTTTCAACGCTTACCTTAGTATCATTAGTACTAAAACGAAAAATTTAAAATATTGAAAAATAACAATTCACTCCACCGAATGAGAATCGAATCATCGACTCCCACGTTTACAATCACACACTCGCACCGTTGCGCCACGACAGTTTCCTTTAATGTTTTATCATTAAAAAAAATGTAAAACATTAAACTTCAAGTTTCAAACAAAAGAACGGCCATCAAGTGAAATTACACACTCGAGAATGCTTCTTGTGTCTTAACTGCTGCTTGTGCGGCTAAGCTTAAACAATACGAACAATGGCGGCGGATACTTAAAAATCGCGAGGAGCATCGCTTTTCTATAATAATTATATTACCGAGAATATGGAATTTCATCTTCATCTACACATATTTTGTATAATTTTAATACAGGCCAGCGTATGGGCTCAAGCGTGGGACTGTAAACGCGACAGGTTGTGGGTTCGATTTGCGATCAAAATGGAATATTGAATCTTTTAATATCACTTCTTTCTCGGTGTTCGTCGATGTTGGTGTCGGCGCAAAGTGCGGCGTTGAGTTTCACTACTCATCACGCATAGAACACGCACATGGCCTCCAGAATTCAGCGGTGAGGACGAGAAGCAGAATATCTTAACCCAAGGTTCCCTCTGCCTACCCTGCGACTTGCGAAACAGGTACAAAAAAATGTTTTTAATGCCGTAACTTAGTTCAGTAAACCAATATTCTTACAAACACACATATATTTAGGAAATAAACATGAGTCATTGTATTCAAACTTATAGCATTTCTACGTACTAATCGCTATTTCTAATGTAACAACTATGAAAAATATGAGCAAATGCGCGCGACTATAAACGTGACAGGTTGTGGGTTCGATTCCACACGAGGCAATGAAATATTTCCAATTTTCATTTCTATAACGTGGCACAGCATTCGTTGTTTTCCGCCACTCAACACGCAAGCCTCCAAAATACAGCGGGAAGTAAGGAACGAAAGTGTCTCAATCTAAAGTCTTAACACTAGGTTCCCTCTGCTTATCCCATATTCGGGATAAAACGTGAAGCTAAAAAAAAACCATAAAAATTTTAAACAACTAAATCTTAAAGACTGTTCATATGTACTATCTAAACAAATAACATATGAAATAACGCACATTTCACGTTTCTTAATATTAGACTGTGATATTAGTATTGGATTTTGGTAGTACACGGCGCATGCGTGAGGTGTATGACGTCACGGTTACATAGTTATCACAGGGCCGCATGGCAGCATCCGGGACGCGAGTGACGTCACCAACGTAACGTATCGCAAATCTGATATGATTGAAAAATATATAAGATGTTGCCCAAAATTAAATGTATCAGATGGATAGGCATCGACTGTTTTTGGGGGTAGTATGTTAATAATGTATTAATCTTAGTTAAGAAATTATAAAAGTAAATAAAAATAACCGGGGGCCACGGTAGGCAGAAGGAATCTAGTGTCAAGACTATCCGTTGCCTGTTTTCCGCCAAATTCTGGAGGCATTGAGTGTTGAGTGACACGTGAGCGAAAGAATGTACATATTGAAAATTTACATTTCCTCTAGTGGGAACCGAACCCACGATCGTTTACATTTACTACAATTTTAAAGTTAGGGGTAGCCCTCTTCCTTAAATTAGGCGATAAAAAAAACTTGTACAAGACCCCCGCCGATGTTAATCGTATTCATTACGATAACTGTCAAAGATACGAAGTTATCTATTAATATTTGTACGCGTTTTAATCATCTACAATGTACAAAGTTAATTAGATATCAAAATCATATAATCTTTAAGCCCATATACAAATAATAAACAATCACGATATGTTTAATACAAGAATCGATAATATAGGGTTACTTGTTAGGGTTCCGTGTCGTATAAAATAAAAACAGAACCCTTATAGGATCATTTTGTTTTAAATTGACTTTTGATCTAGACATAATAAAGATTTTTTTTTTAATTTTCAGTTTCACGCTGTATCCCGCACACAACAGGGTAGGCAGGGAACCTAGTGTTAAGACACTCCATTCCGCACTTTCTGCCGATTTCTGGAGGCATTGCGTATCGCGCCGCGCTTTAACTCGACACCAGAGCGAAAAAATTGAAAATCATAAAGGTAAATAAATGTTTCATATCATCTTCGAAGACTCTTACTATCAATTTAAAGAGTTTTTAAAATAGCGTTTTCCTAATTGCCATTTTGAGCCACTTCTATTCAATTTCAATACATAAATGTTTACATAGATTATTTTAAAGCAACGTGTTGCAAAAATCTTATTTTCTAATACCAAACATACATAGAAAAATATATATTATATTATACACATCTAATTCAAAGATATCTAGCAATCGATTGCTGTGTTTCACGCTTAAAACCTATAGAGGCGTCGATAATAATTAATCATAGGAAAATATCTGATTAGATTTGTAAATTTTATTTGGCAACTGTACTTTTTTGCTGATAAGACTTATCAACTAGATGTTTAAAATAAGAATTTAGTTATTTTGACTCCAACTCCATAGAATATAAAAGTAAAATCCTAAATCTTTTCCCCGTTTTCATAGGTATTCCGTGAAATCCTGGAAGAATCTGGGAAATCCCCGGTACACCAAAAGGAACCAAATACCAAACCAAGCGTTCCACTGTTCGCTATCTGTCTGACTGACAGGCTCAGTAATATTAGTAGTATATCGAGTAGACTACTATCTGACGCCCGCAATTCACTAAAGTGTGAACCGCCATACCATATCGTTTACTAGAATTAAAAACTTTTGATTGATTTTTACCAGAAATCGATCCTGAACTGACATTAAATATATTTTCATATAAATTTCCGTTTTTTCATCTCTTCTTCGTGTTTTCTTTTTTAAATTTCGTTACTAATGATCGAGTTCCAATTTTATATTAATTAATTAATTGAAAAAACATACAAAAGCTATACTTACTTCATTTGTTTAACTATAGTACTCTTTCCCGATTCACCGGCACCTGTAAAGAATTATCTTTTTAGTAAATCGAATACATTAAGGAGAAATTTATCTTATATAATAAGAGTTATAAATTAAATGAACTATAATTTGCTTTAAGCGCATAGCTGTCAGTTTTAGGATCTACATATAAAGAATGACAATTAGGTTGTGGGGTCTATTCCTGCTCGAGGAAGTGAAATATTTAATATTTTTCATTTTCTCGCCCTGGTAACGAGGCCAAGCGTGGCCAAGGCTACATAATCCAGCAGCAGTGGGAAACTGAGTGCCTAACACTTAGTACCTCTGCTTACCCTGTAATGTGCGGGACACATCATGGAGCTTACAATTTTACTTTTTTTTTAAATTAGTTTCCAATTTCTACAACGTATAAGTTCCATAAGTTTGATAAGTTAAGAACAGACGTTCGCCCAACCGCCGCAATAAAACCGGCAATGATATATAAAAAAAAGTTAATTGCCGTTTGAATGTAAACCGTACATTTCACACTGAATATATGACTTGTACGTAAAATAAAAATAGAAAAGAAAATAAAAATTACAGTAAGATTTTTGAACGCTTATGTTTACGAAGAAACACAATACGAGTATGTAGTAACGCTCCCCAAGGAAAACGTTTTGTTTTGCTATAAACAGTGGTAGAAAAACAATGTGCTATTCGTTACTTAAATAAAATAAGCAGAAAATACAGGTTTTTAAATGCCATCTTAATACTGTAATTTCGTTAAGCTAGTGACGAGACGTTTCGTTTTTAACCGACTTACTTAAGGAGGGGGTTATTAAGTTTGACTATGTGTTTGTTATCACTTTTCTGAACTTTTTGACTTGGCGATTTTGAGGATTTTTGTTTTCAAAGCTAGGGCTTCCCGTGTAGTCTATTTCTGTCTATAAGAAAATCCCATAAATTTGTGTGCGACAAATTAATGAATAACTGATATCACACGAACCGATTTCGAGGATTAATTTTAAGATACACTTCAAGGTTAGTTTGATGGGAGTTTGGTTAGGTACTGATTATGGGAGCTGGTGGATGTCGGTTTTTTAGGTAAAAATTATAATTATATTGAGGAAATCAAAATTGACTAGGGATCAAATCCACAACCATATTGTTTGCATTCAGCTACACCCACTATGTCAAGACAGCCTCATATTTACTTTCATTGCAATTAAAAAAAATCGACATGATATGATTACATTACTCATTAAAGACATTGAACTATCAGCGTCACGACGTATCCCGCATACAGAAGAATAGGTAGAGGGAACCTAGTGTTAAGACTATCTATTACCCACTTTCCGCCGATTTCTGGAGGCATTGCGTGCTGAATAGCAAAACTCAACGCACTTTGCCTCGACGCCAAAGTGAAAAAATAAAAACATACATCAAAACACCTATGTCTTTTAATCAAGTGGGAATCGAATCCACAGCCAGTCACACACTTGTGCCAATTCACCACGTCTGGCCTCATGCAAAACTGACTCTGTCAAATAGCAGGTGACCCGTCTTGTATCTAATTGGTCCATCGTCGGCGCGAACGGCCGATCTTTGACCTCCGATACACATATCATCTAGATTCTAGAGAGAGCGAGAGTTGTGATTTCATTTTATAATCACAATGCCGCTGGAATACCTTTCTAGTGAATGATTTAATGATAATTTTTATGCTATTCGTGTCGCAGGGACACAAGTGTTGGACTTTAAGCGGTACTGGTTTTGGGTTCAATCCTATCTATAGGGGATTAAAATATTTACTTGAATTTATATTTCCATTTCTTCGCTCTGGTGTCGAGGCTAAGCGAGGAGTTGAGTTCTGCCTTAACACGCAGTACCTCCAAAATTCGGCAGAAAGTGGGGAACGGAGTGTTTTAACACTAGATTCCTCTGCCTACCCTGCTGTGTGCGGGATACAGCGTGAAGCTGATTTATATGTGTGTCTATTGTGTATATAATGTGTTTCTTCGCTCAGGTGAAATGTGGAAAGGTCGGAATTGGAGTATCTTAACACAGAGGCTCTCTCTGCCTACCTGCTTCACGGAGAGTACAGCGTGAACTGCAAAAAAAAAGGTAATTTCCACACATAGTAGCATAGGCAAAGGGAACCTGAAGAACCCAGTGTTAAAAACACTCCACTTCCTTTTCCAAATACCCGCGAACAGGAAAACAATCAATCAATAACATCCATATCTGCAATACGTAAGCCAATAACTTTAGATACCAATCTAAGATCGTAACATCGTCTGACAAAATATTTAACAACACTGATGTATCATTTATTATTCAATATTTGTTGTTTCAACGTGCTCCAACTGTGCAAGAGACTGAGTACCTGATGGTACGAATTGCCCCGATTCCGAATAAATAATAAATTATTTATATTCCAAAATGTCACGACGTACTTGCCTACGACCTGGGGTTGATTTACTTCCGTTCAATTTTATATACAGTACTTTCGACAATTTTTGACCTCCAGGACGCCAAGGAAGCGCTGGTTGGATGTCGTGATGCAGGACATGAGAGCCAATGGTCTGAGTGGAATAGGTTGAGCAGGAAGGCAGAACCAGGCAACATACGCCGAAATAAATGCCAGAGGAAGGACTGCCGACAATATGTGGCCGCTTTGAAGTTAACTGATGGCAGCGCAAATTTAATTATAGGAATTTTGGTTACTTTTTAATATTTTGTCTCCCAGCGTACTTCATACAGGCCAAAGTTCCGAAAGCGTAACTTTCACGACGGCAATACTCGTCGACCGTACTGAGGAAGATTGATGGCAAGCTGCTAGTTTCATAATACATTAACTTGTCAATCTCCGGACAGTTTATCGGCGCGGATCGGATGAGGCCGAAGTAGGCCCTTTTTGTACTATCATCTAGAATCTAGATAAACACTGGTTGCGTGTTCGAGCTGATAAAGTACCTGTCTTCAATATCAAACTGCCGACTTTTCAACGTTTCACGATAGAATGTATCGAGCAACAGTTTTAGAACTTTTATATTTGGTGGTTAAAATCATTTAACATCTAAAGAGCAATTTATTGTCAGACGCCATTCGGTTAGTAACTTTTTAGCCGCTCGAGGCAACGCGTGTTGAGTGGCGGAACTCAACGCCGCGTTCTGCCTTGTCACTAAAGCGAAAAGAACTAAAATATTAAATATTTCATTTCCCAGAGTGTCAAGTCCTACAGTTACACGCATGTGCCACTGAACCAGGATGGTCTCACAATTTATCATTATTAGATTTAATTCCATAACAAATGTTATTTCTGCACAATAAGATAATTAAAAGTACTGGTCTCTATTCCTGTTGATATTGATGTGCAAACAACATAAAAGAACATATTAAAATTAGTTGCTTTTATGGGGGGCGGTGACATGTGCAGATAAATTTGTTGAGTCTAACTGTGCCAAATGATAAAAATGTAAAAAAAGTATAAGCAATGTAGAGTTAGCCCCTTTTTTTAAAAATATTATCTAATAATTTATTAATGGAGGCCAGTCGTGGGCAGTGGCACAAAGTGTGACTGTAAAACGACTGGTTGTGGGTTCGATCCCACTCGAAGAGATGGAATATTTACTTAAATTTATATTTCCATTTCTTCGCTCTGAGTGTCGAGGCAAAGCGCGGCGTTGAGCTCTGCCACTCAACACGCAATGCCTCCAAAATTCGGCAGAAAGTGGGGAACGGAGTGTCTTACACTAGGTTCCTCTGCTACCCCTGCTGTGTTGCGGGATATAGCGTGAAAGCTAATTTAATTTTTAATTTATATAATGTTAGATGTCTCAAATGTTTCTGTTATGGTACATACGAAAGATATTCAATTCTATTAAGAGTGGCCACTATTACATATTTTATACCAGGCCCAATAAAGTTGATAATATAGCTTGCGTACATATTGGTTAAATTTTTGTTTGTATGAATTATAGGGTGAATAAACGGCTCACCACTGTCAAAGCAACGTTGTGATTTTTTTTTTAAATATTTCTTTTCTTATTTTTTTCGAGTCGGAATCTTCAAGGTTCTGAAAGGTTGGACCACAACCTACCAAAATTCTACTAATAACAATTCTCATACAAAAAGTGCTGATTATGATAAAAAAAATGTATAAACAAGTTCTCTCATTGACTTATTCCACGTCTGGTAGGAAATTAACCATATTATTAATTAAATTTAGTAGGTTACTCCATAATATTTTATTTACATATAAAAACAATAAGTAAATTAAGCAGTTCTGTAAGAATTTTAAATTATGTGTTTATAATAAAAATATCTATTGTTTAATAGAAATACATATTACTATAACTATAAGCATTCTTGTGAATTTAAGTAATTAATCATCTATTATATTTATTTTTATTTTAAATTTCATGCAAAATCATTCTAAATTCAGATACAGAACTGTTAATATATTAGATCTTTTGGAAGCAACCGTTGTCTTACAAGTTCTTTGCTTTTTTTCAAAGTGTATTCTGTATATACAATTCATTAAAAATTAGCCACAGAACCAATAGTAAGAACAGTGGTAAAATTAAACAATCAGGATTAGTTCTTGGCCTGTCCAGACCTAACATTGAGTCATTTCTATAAAATAATTTAAATTAGTATAATCATTTGAAATTTAGTTAGGCAAAGAACCTATCCTGTTGCAAAATTTGTTTTTCAATTTTCAAAAGTACACACAGGTTGCAAGATAGACTTGTATACAGGAAAAAAATATGTTACTTGTTTTTATATATTTCATTTTTAAATTTATCCTTATGTGATTCTTACACACACTACGTAAATGTCTTCCTTGTAAAAAAGTAAACTTTCATAATTACTAAATTATGCAAGTCTCAATGAATCATTGAACATGAGTATAAGTATTTTTTACTAAATAATCAATTATAATAATAAATATATCATTTATAATAAAATAAATTTCATAATGTTTATGGGAATGTCTCATATTTAATAATATACTTTAATATATGATTGTGTCGAAGTAGTACTGTGTTTGACTGTAAATGTATGTGTTGGTGGTTCAATTCCTACTCTTAAGTAATTAGTTAATTTAAACTATTCTAGTTTCACTCTGGTAGCCACAGAGCAATGATGAGGTTGCACCACTCAACAGGCAATGTCCCACAATTTGAATAGAAGGGGAAAGTGAGGAACAGATAATCTCACTAGGTTTTCTGCTATGCAGTAAAAAATGTGAGGCTGCTTTGTCTCATCATGCAATAGGTACTTCACATTTTAAAAAATGTTCAAATGTGATTTACGATGTGGATTACCTAAATGTGGCAGTTACTGCAAAATAGATGTTTTTTATATATGATTGAATATAATATAATAATTAAAACAAGGACTCAGTAATTAAGGTCTTCAGTAATTAAGCAATAAAATTTACAGTTAATAAATCCAAAGATGCTAGTAGTACATATATGGTAGTAAATACAGTATACAGATACAGAATTTATCAGTATTTACTACTCATACTGCATACTACCAGTCTTAACTATTTACAAAAAGGATTTATACGGGAAAAACTATATAAATGGCAGTTTGAAGTGGGGTTTTGAAACGTTTTTTTTAAATTGTAGAGCGAATAAACACTTTCGTAAACGCGGAACAATAATGCATACCAGCATACTGATTACAGGCAAGAGAAAGCTAATTACAATTTCCTACATGCTCTGACCTGATTAAATCATTACTCAATTCGATTTATATTTATTTTATAATGAATATGACTAGGCGTTAATACGTTTGAATCGTTTTGCAAACCGGCAATTACTACCGCAAATGAGCGCCGCTATAAATTCAATACATGGGTGCGGCCATGAGTCTCGACAACAAATTTACCGATGAGCCGTACCTAAAAGGAGTAATTTAATATCTTTGGAGGCTTGGATGCCGTCTCCTTCAGGTTTCCTCTCGATCTGTCGGCTTCGGGCAGCCGCCGCGCGTTCCTCGGCCGACTGAGTGCACCCCATGTCGGCAGCTGTTTCTTTTCTTCTGGCCGCCGTCCGCCCGACTCCCCGAGCCGGGCGCGCTCCTCACCGCCACCCTCTGCATACGCTCCGGCCGCGTCCTGCCGCCCCGGCCTCGCCGGCACCCACCCCTACACTACTTAACACAACACAGTAACCTAACCGAGCCACTGATGCCAACACACTGTCTCGCTACGATCGAAACACATCGTATCAACTACGGAACTCTGCGACTTTCACGAATTTGTAAAACGCACGACACTTCAAACGCGGTAACGACAGCGAAAACTTAAATTGATTTTGTGAATTCATATGAGATAATGGCGGCCGGATGACAAGCACCAGCTCCACTCCCGTGACGACTGACGGCGACCGCGCCCGCTCGACTGACGTTCGGCCACGATCGGCATCTTCGCCCCGACTCGCTCACACATGCGTACGGGCGACGCTCGCGGCGAAAGAGAAGAAAATAAATGTAAAAAAAATATTATGGTGTGTTTATTCAAACTGCTACTACTAATATTGGAGTTGTTAACTTTATAACGATATTCATTTGAATTTTTTTAGATTTTTTTTTTTTACTAAGTTAGAGATTTCCATATAGTAAATTAAAAACCTATTCTATGTTTATTTTATAAATACATTTTAAAGTTACTAATGTTTTCAAACATTTTCACTATAATAAATATTTCTCAGAATATATGTATCACTAAATCGTATTTTTTTTTCCTATAAAAATTTTGAGTAAAAATAAGATATCTTAATAAATAAGGTATCTTACATTTTTACTCAAAAAAGGTTTAACTTGTTAAATATCTACAGTGTACCGAAGATAAATGAAACGCCAAAGCATCATCAAATATCAACATATTTTGGCAATTGCCCAATGAAGTTACAGGTAGGCTGAAATTTTAAAAGCAATATACTATTCTCAGTACAATATTTATATTTAAAAAAAAGTAAAAAAGACTTATATTCTATTGAAAACAGCATCAGATTAAAATTTTGTAATTATTTAAGGGCATTTTTTTTTTCAAATATTACCGATCTTGAAGTCAATTTCATGGCACAAGAAGGCGACTTGTGAGATTATATATCTGTATTTTGTAGCAAATTTTTGCAATATTACTGCATATTAAACCATATGTCTGTCCAAACGTGTAATTGATACTCCCTATTTGTTTTACATAGTGTGACAAGTAATATAAGACTATTTTGATATAGTCTGTTTTAATAAGGCTATTAATAGAGCTACATATCAATTACATTCAATAAATAAATTGCCTTTCATACGTAGATTGGCCAAAATAATTTTATACCAAATCTTTGGTAAAGAAGATTATTTGCAGCTTACTGATCTTCTAGTTTTGAAGTACATACTCCAAAATATTTAATAATGTGCTCCTTGCTGTTGGTCAAATGTTATCAAATCATAAAGCAACAGCAGGCCGGTGGACACCGGCTTTAAGCGAGAACGGGCGTGCAGTCGACTAGAGCACCGGTGAAACTGGAAAGGTGCGCGCGCACGAGAGGAAAGAGATAAGGAAACCGTTTACCAAGGAGCAGCAACTTGATGTCCTTGGCAGCCTGGATACATCTTCCTTGAGGTTCTTCTCGATCTGCTTGCTCCTCGCGAGAGCGGCGCGCTCCTCGGCGGACGAGGCGCAGCCCCATGGCGATCGCGGCGCACGGCCTGGCTCGCTACGCGCGGCAGCGCCGTGCCTCCTCGCATGCTCGCGGCTCGTCGTCGCGCAAGTCGCCGCGCACGCGCTCGCTGGCGCACGCGTTAGGGCTCGGGGAGAGGAATCGGGCCTGGCGCCACGGTCAGTGTCACTGCTGCGCGCTGTGTCGCTCGGGTGGCACAGCACGAATGACGGGTCGCGCACGCCCGCCACGCCGCCCTCACTGCGCAGGCCGCGCCCGCCTCGCCCGCCCGGTGCCCCTTGATGCCCCCTGATACACTAATTACACCCTCAATAGAACTCACTGCTAATACTAGGCTTTTCTCACTTCAATACAACTAGTTAGCGAAGTGAATGCAATATTATATTTCAATAGTAATCATGTACCCAGATACGAATGGACATTTGTAGTCGAAAATGTAAGCTGTAAAACAGTTTGAATTGAAAATTGAGACCAAGTCAATTAGTCTTTATAGATTATTATTTAAACATAAAATCTTTAAATTAATACATTTCGAATTATATATTAAAATACATAAAGTATTCGAAATTCATTCACTTTTAATTCATATGTATTAAATATAAATTAACCATGAATTATTATATAATAAGAACAACAAAATCTAAATTCTAATCTTTGCCTTTTCGTTATTTATGAAAAAATATTCAATGATATAACAGGGTTGGTATAATAATTAGCGTATTATTATGCTCTATTGATTTATTTACACACAATTTTTTAATTATTAGACTGATTTTAAGACTTGTTATGGTTTATTTCTTTTATCTTAGCAAAATAATAAATTATATATCAAATAAGAGAAAAAAAATATATCAATGCGGAAATCTAAAATTTAATATTCTCTGTTCGAAAGCATTTCAGAGGTGAAAAACAAATAAAATTAAATGTTATACACGTCAAATATTTTTTAATCTCAATTTCATAATAGTAAATTTTAATTTTAGTATCCTACAATAATTAATAAATTTTGACATGAAGAAAACACTATATACAACAAAAAAAAATGTAAATATTGATATAATCACTATTTACATTTTAATTATGGTATCAAATTAAGATTGCGAACAGTCAATTAAAATAACAACAAATACAAACTTTGTCAAATTGTCATTGTCAATGTCAACAGGTTAGCTGTAAGTTAAATTTGATTTTTTCTATTTTATACATAAATCGTATACAAACAGTTAAATCGTACTTGTGTAATATGGATTCTGACGATGAAAACGAAATACAACCAGAATGGAAAGGTGTACGGGTACAATAATTTTATTAAACGCTATTGAAAATTCCAAATATAATCATTTTGCAATCGGACATGTAGCAACATGTAATCTATTACGGCAATGTATGAGGTCGTCAAGCTCCCAAAATATTGGTGTGTTTGTATATGGTATAGAAGAAGTTTCCAATAGTAATTCTAATTTCGATTCTAAAGCTGTAACAGAAATAATTCCCTTCAATGTACCTACAGTAGATGATTATAAAAAAATTAAGAAGTTTGATATCACCTCTTTCACTGAGGCTAAAGAATTTAAACTTGCTGATGTATTATGGCATTGCAGTAAAGTGTTTACTAATTTTAAAAAGGCACTTTCATCCAGAAAAATTCTTATGCTTACTCGACTTGATATATTACCAGTACTTGCAGATCAACAACCAACTCTCAACAGAGCAAGAGATTTGGTTGATGCTAATATTGATTTAACAATTATTAATGTTGCTGAAAATGAATATAAAATTGAAAATGTCTTTTATGAAAAACTTTTAAAAATAGCTAATCGAGGTATGGATTTCATTTTTCCTGAACCTATGTGGACATCTCAAAAAATTGAAAAATGTATGTGTCAAGAGTCACATAGAAATTTAGCTGTAGCCAAGATAAATTTTGAAATTGGTAATAATTTTACCATAGGAGTTGGTGTGTACACATTGAAAAGTCAAAAATATCAGAAAAGTATTAATTTAGACAGAGAAACTAACACCATTCTTACCAGTGCAACTAAAACTTTAAAGATATCTACTGAAGATGATGGTGATAGTAATTCAGAACAAGTTGATAAGTCAAAAGAAGTACCATTGTTAAAATCAGAAATATTATATTACCAAGAATTTGGTGGGGAAAGAATACAATTTACAGATAACGAAATGAAAATAATAAAAAACCCTTTTGGACCACCTATGTTGAAACTTCTGGGATTCAAACCAGTTTCACATATTTGCAAAGAAAAATGCTTCTTAAAATCTAGTTATTTTCTATTTCCAAATGAAAGTGTTATAGAAGGTTCCACTGTTGCATTTAAAGCATTACATAAAGCATGTAAAGATATGGAAATGGCAGCCATTTGTGTGCTATGTACAAGAATTAATGCTAAACCAATTAATGTGGGACTAATTCCAAGTTCAAAACCGCTTAGTTTAAATGTTGATGTTGTTTTGATGTAGTTCCACTTCCATTTATTGAAAATGTTAGAGATATAAACCTTAATGAAGATGATGAAAACAAGTGCCCAGAAATAGAAGAGCCACATAAAAGCTTAATGAGAGAAATAGTCAGTCAAGTTTTAATAGATTATAAGCCTGATATGTTTGAAGATCCTAAAGAACAATCAAAATATAGGGCCCTTGAGGCAATTGCATTAGGTGATGATGATGATATTGAACCTTTTGTTGATTCTACTAAACCTAATCCAGAGAGCTTTTATGATATTAAAGATGATTTATTTGAAGAGCTTTTTGGGCCATTTGGTGCAACATCCTCAAAACGAAAAGCAGCAAATGTTTCAGGGGAAGATTTTAAAAAGAAAAAACCTAATGATATTGATGAAGATCTTTTATCAATAAGATTAAGAGATATGGCTGTAAATAAATATACTGTGCAACAATTAAAGGATATATTAAAATTTAAAGATGATAAAAGTTTACCAGCATTAACTGGTTTAAAAAAGCAAGAACTTGTTGAATTAGTTTATAAGCACTGCACTTAGCAACAAAATAATTCATTAAGTATTATCTACTTCAATATTGCCTATTTTAATCAGTTTATTTTTTTATATAAAATAATGTTTACATATTGGTTTTTTATTTATATAACCCTTAATATATTTATTTAAAAATATAAAGGGTTGCCGTAGGGAGTGTAAGTTAAAAAAACACATTTCAGCATATTTAAAGTATTCCTATTTGACGGAAAATAAGCAAAGGAGTGTCTTAACACTACGTGCCCTCTGTCTACTCTACTGAGTGTGGGATACAACGTGAAGCTGGTTTAATTCTTAAAATAATCTTTTATGATAAAAATCATACTTGAAAAGTAAGGTATTTTATTTAATATTTATTAATATTTCATCGAGGTCATCCAAAAAATTCAAATTAACTAAATAAATATCGAAACCTAGCTAAAAATTACTTCAAATTATAATTAATAATTATAGTGGTTGCTTTTGACTAAAATCGATATTTTAGTTAGATATCGACTAATCATTTTTTTCATCAATCATCATCATTTTTTTTCATCAATCATCATCAACGTCTCAATTACTGCACTGTGCATGTTTGTTACCACATGTCAAGTGTCAGCTGTCAGTTATCAAATGAATAAAAAAATCGAAATAACTGTATTTTTATTTAATTTTGATGTCTGGTTTTTTTGGCTTTAATATTGAGATATATATTTTGTTGTAAAGATATAATATAATTAAATAATTTGCCATTTGAATTTTAATATTTAGTATATATTTGTATAGTTTAATTTTCTTACCATTAATGGAACGGAATTAAACAAAATCAAATCATAAATAGTAATTTCCACACTGGAATAAATAGTTATTTACATGATGGCCAATTCTAGTTATCTATCAATATCTGATATTTTAGTAAGTAATGAAAAAGTTCCTTGTAAATTTTTACATGATCTACCGAAAATGGGTAAGTAAATCTTTTAAATATATTTGCATTTTTTTTATTTTACTTTATATTGCTTATATTAAATAAAATGTTTAGGTTTTTTGGACCCATCTGCACCTGACGATGATCTTAAAGCTGGAACAAATCTAGAAATATCTCTGTGGCTTGCTGAATCATTGTACACAAGGAGACCACCATTAGTTAGTGTTGATTTACCTAAAATATATAAAGAGACATATAGAGAAATTCTTAATGCTGATGCATGTACAGTTGACATGCACAAGCTCGGGCAACATTTTTATGAACTTGGCTGCTATATTGCTAAATATGATATTAAAGGGGAAGTTGCAACAACTTTAGTAAATGTAAGTTTTAACACAACTTTCATTATAGCACAATGTCTGACTGTAAATGTAATGCAATGGTTTGATCCTTATTTGGGGGATGAATTATTTTGATTTCCTCACTATGGCAAGAAGACAAAGCAGTGTGAGTTGCATAACTCAAAAATTAGATGTTTAAATGGGGCATGGAATGTTTTAACACAAGGTTTCCTCCACCAACCTTGTGATATATTTCTGATGAATACTTTTACATTACATTTAGTATTTATAACAATTTGATATTTATTGCAGACATTTAGACAAAGATTTCGAATGATAATGTCTGCCAGTGTAGCCACAGATTGTATAAGTGCATTGCAACCATTGGTCTTCAAGCGAGAGAGACCGCACAGGGGCAGCTATTATCACAGAACGAGCCCTTTCAGGGTGGTTGAAGCGTGGAGATTGCCCATTAACAACCGCAAATATGGTTGCTAATCATAGAAAAAGGAAAAGGGCTGAAATGGAAATGTTATAATCAATTCTACTATTCAATAAAAAATTTATTATGAAAAGCTATATATTTTACTTCTACAAAAACCTTCATTGTCATTTATTTGTATTATAAATGCAAGTCAACAATTTTTGCTAAAATTTTAATTTTTTTGAGATAATTTTTAGAGCAATTCATAATAGACCGACAAAATATTAACTTTTACCGAAATGATTGCCTCATCTATGTACATAAATGTCATGTTTAAATGCTAAATTAATATATTTTCTACTTATAACATCAATTTTATTACTTAAAAGTATTATCCTAATTACACTACTGTTACTGTATAAATAACCATTTCTCTAATAGAAGCAAAAATAAAAAAAAAAACAAACATTGTTACAACAATATAAATTAAATAAATATATAAATATAGACTAGTTATTAAGTTCACTTAAATTACACTAAATAAACTTTATAATAGAACAAAATAAAACCAATAGTATTGTTATTTAGTAATAATTGCTATCCCAGTACAATCCTTTTTCCTATCACTTAATATCTTTTTTAATAAATATTTTACTTTCCTAATATTATTAAGACATTCTATACAATACAATTATTTTATGTCAATACATTTAAATATGTATAGATGGGGTTAAGTACATTAATATCTAATATATAAATATACATAGCACAGCATCTGAGTGTGAGCAATATCTTATGGGTTTAATTCCTACTCAGGGAGGTGGGTCAGGAGGGTGTAGACAACACAATGTCCTGATATGGGTAAAAGTGGGGAATGGAGTGTCTTGTCAGTAGATTCCCTCTCATCTCAATTTATCACACTGTGTTACACCTTATAAAGTTAAATGCACAAACCACATTTTATTATCTAAGAGTCATCATCACAACACTGTTGTACCTCATCATTGTCATCATTCTTAACCCTCAATAATAGTTCTGAGGTACATTTGTAAGGGTGTATTGATTGTTAACATCTGTCATTCTTCACTGATGGATTCAAATCATGAAAGTAAGCATGAGCCATTGCATCATCAGCAGGCATTCTTAATGCTGGGTTGCAAGTGAGGAGACGGGCAAGAAGGTCTCGGCCCCTAGCTGGTAGTCTTGGCACTACCTGAGCAAGTCCTAGACTTGGCTGGTAAGCTGCTAATGGTTTGTAATCGGGCAGCTGTGTAACACCAGGCCATGTGTCTTCATTTGGTGTACCTATAAATGTGCAATTAATGCAATTGGTTTATGACAAAATAATAATATTTAATAGAGTAAATGTAAATCTTCTTACCTAGTAATTTAAAAATTCTCTTGAGTTGATCATCCACATCAGAACCAGGGAACAAAGGTCTACCAGAATTAGCCAACTCTGCAAAAATACAACCAGCAGACCACATATCTATACTTGTAGTATATAACTTGGCTCCAAATAAGACGTCAGGTGGCCTGTACCAAAGAGTGACAACTTCTGCAGAATAGCACTTCACTGGAATACCGAAAGCTCTAGCAAGACCAAAGTCAGCTAATTTTAATTCACCATTTTTATTAATTAATAAATTTTGTGGTTTCAAATCACGATGTAAAACATTATGGCTATGACAGAAAGCTAAACCCCGAAGAAGCTGATACATGAATGATTTTACTACATCCAGGTCTATTTCTCCATTGAGACTATCAAAATACTTTTTCAAATCCTGATCACAATGTTCAAAAACCAAAGTTAATTTTTTCTCACTATGCAAAACGTCATATAAACGTACTATATTTTTATGTTTCAGTTCTTTTAAAAGGCAAATTTCACGTAAAGCTGAAGACGGTACACCTTCATCATCATCATCTAATCTTACTCGTTTCAGTGCTACAATTTCATGCGTCTCTTTATTTTTTGCTTTAAAACAGTTCCATAAGTTCCTTCTCCGATTTTTTCCAATTTTTCATATTCTGCATATTAATAATTTTAGGAGTCTTTTTTCTTAAGCTTTTTCTTTCAGCAAAATATAAAGACAAGTTCAAGAATTCAGATTTCAGGACCTTCAGGCTTCAGTTCATTTGACACTTTTACAATGTCATTGTGACAATACCTTTGAAGGAAACGGAAATGCAAAAACAACAAAAACATGAAAAGATAATATTTTTTATATGATTAAAAGCAATTAAAATTATCTTTCTAGAATTATGACTATAGAAAATACAGGAATTAAGCACTTATGTACGTAGATGCTTATAATAAAAATATAAATTTATTTACTTTATGGTTGGAAAGTATTATAGGCTGATTTAGGCAGTAGAAGTTCAAAAATTTGAGACTTCTATTGTTATATAACATTTTATTTTATTGCATAAATTATTACATATTTATGAGAAAATATAAAATTAAAAAATCTGATGATATTAATAATTTCATTTAAACGAAAAGTCAAATTTCAGAAAGTTGAATTGTCATCATAGTATGTAGATAATGGACACAATTAATTTTTTATATGTCATGTGTTGAAGACATTGTTTATTTTTTGTACGGGAATAAAAATAATAAAAGAAAATATCTGTGATAAATAAACTAGAAACGTAAGTATAATACTTGAGATCGAGTACACTCTTGTAGCTAGATTATAACTTCTAAAAAAATTCAAAACATAAGTTGATGAACTTGTTAGTTACGTAGTTGCAGTAAATGTGAAACGTAGATCACGAGATTGTATATCATATTTACAGATGAGTGAAGGAGAGCCCACTTTAGTAGACAAATCTGAAAGTAGTTCTTTCGAAGATTTAGCTGCGGCTGCTGCACACGAAATAGAAGAGGCCAAACTAGCTGAAGCAGCTGCTGCGGAGAAAGAAAAACAAGGGGAGAAACCACCTGAGGATTGGCAAGATGTTTTAGGATCAGGCTCCCTATTAAAAAAAGTATAACTTTGCACAGTATTAACTGTTTTTGGTAATAAAAATTATTATATTATTACATATGAATATTTTTTTTAGATATTAAAGCAAGGCGATGAATCAAATGGCTCTAGACCACAAAGAAGTGATATATGTAGAATTAGCTATGAACTTAAATTACGTGATGACAGTCAAGATCTCATTGAGAAACGAGAACTATTTAAAATTTATTTGGGAGACAATGAGGTGTCAATTTTATTTATTTAACTTATTATATATGCTTTGTGTTACCCTAATTATATGTGGTGGT
>CM060821.1:0-15134 GCA_030704555.1 Heliconius charithonia | reverse complement strand
ACGATGTCCCCCTCGAGGACTTGTCCACAGTCGTTACCCAGCAAAATCCCACTCTAAATAATGTAATTGTCGAACCAGAAGATCTCAAACTTAGATTCCGAAGAAATAACAACAGACATCCAAATTTGTATAACGCTGTGTTTATCGTTAGTCCAGCCGTGTGGCGCGAAGCGACCAACCTCGGAAGGCTGAATGTAGATCATCAGCAAGTCTATGTGGGGGACTTCTCTCCATTCATGCAGTGTTACAAGTGTCTGCAGTTCGGACACATCAGCAAAAACTGCTTGTCTGACTGTAGGCCTTGTTCGCATTGCTCTGATAAAACCCATCAGGTTTCGAACTGTCCACATACTAGCAATACTCCCGTCTGTTTTAATTGTAGTAAATATAACGTAAAAACCAATAGTAAACTTAATACCAATCATTCTGCAACTTCTGTTAATTGTCCCACTGTTCAATATATAACAAACCAGTTAAAATCTAAAATAGATTTTGGGGCCTAGTTTTTCCTTCACTAAATTGTCTTTTATAAATTCTTCAGTATTTTAGTTTCAATCTTTGTTCATTTTTGTCATTATAATCTATATTCTATTATATCTAAGTAATTATATTTATTGTTTCTAAAAATCGTGTCTCAAACTAAATTGTGTCTTCATTCTCTCTAAATTGTTGTTCTTAGTAAAATAATTGTTATCTTAAAAATCTCGTTTCTAAATTGTGTCTCAATAGTCTCTTTGTAAGTCTTAAACAATTGTTGTTTTATAAAAAATTATAAGTCAATTTTTAAAAGTTAGAAAGAAAAAATAAGTTATAAAAATAAAATATGTCAGGCATGTCTGCGCAACCGACCCCGGCCGCCCGTATACTTTAGCGAGGACTGCGGTTGGAAGCGTTGACTGGCGTTTGTAATTAAAATTTAAAGTCAAGGGATTCAACTCCCAAAAAAAAAAAAAAAAAAAACCTAACCTAACCTAACCTAACCTAACCTAACCTAACCTAACCTAACCTAACCTAACCTAACCTAACCTAACCTAACCTAACCTAACCTAACCTAACCTAACCTAACCTAACCTAACCTAACCTAACCTAACCTAACCTAACCTAACCTAACCTAACCTAACCTAACCTAACCTAACCTAACCTAACCTAACCTAACCTAACCTAACCTAACCTAACCTAACCTAACCTAACCTAACCTAACCTAACCTAACCTAACCTAACCTAACCTAACCTAACCTAACCTAACCTAACCTAACCTAACCTAACCTAACCTAACCTAACCTAACCTAACCTAACCTAACCTAACCTAACCTAACCTAACCTAACCTAACCTAACCTAACCTAACCTAACCTAACCTAACCTAACCTAACCTAACCTAACCTAACCTAACCTAACCTAACCTAACCTAACCTAACCTAACCTAACCTAACCTAACCTAACCTAACCTAACCTAACCTAACCTAACCTAACCTAACCTAACCTAACCTAACCTAACCTAACCTAACCTAACCTAACCTAACCTAACCTAACCTAACCTAACCTAACCTAACCTAACCTAACCTAACCTAACCTAACCTAACCTAACCTAACCTAACCTAACCTAACCTAACCTAACCTAACCTAACCTAACCTAACCTAACCTAACCTAACCTAACCGGTCTGGGCCGAGCTCGCGTCGAGAACGCACGCGTCCGCGGCCTCCCAGGCCAGTTAACGCCTTAGTTATGACAATAAAAATCACAAGTTAAGAACTTTTTATCGTATAAAGTCGTGAAATGTGTCAAAAGAAGCGCGCTTAACTCAGCTACGTGTCTGTGAAAAAATTATAAAAATCGATTTAGTGAAAGTGCCAAAAAACCTCAAAAAACTGCGTTTTTATAAGTGAAATAGACACAAATTTAGGAAATAAGTGTTTTAAAAATAGTGTTTCTTTACGTATCGTTATGAACTATCACATAGGGTAAGATACAAAGTTCCCCGTTATTTATACATAAAAATTATGTAAATCGGATAAGTACTTTTCACATAACCGGAGGTTAAGTTTGAAATTTGCGTAAAAGTGTGCCTAAAAAATCGGTTTTTTTGCGTGCGGCGGGAAAATAAGATCTTTTACCCCACTTTTTTATTTTACTAAGTAATAGATATAGTTCCCCTCCATGTTTTGACAATTTTTTATATTTATCCAACTCTCCGTTTTCAAGATATTTGTGTTTTTAGTGAAATTGGACTCGCCGCTCGTTTCGAAACGGAGAGTTACAGAGTGTTGTGTCATATATCGATAGATGCGCCTTGGTAAGGCCTTTTAGAATCTGTCTTAAAATTGAAAATCCGTTAACAAAATCGGAAGATAATTGAGAAAAACCCGGAAAATGAACAATTTTTATCAAAAAATTAATTTTAAAGGACTATTACGCAAAAATTCAATCGATAGCACCATATTTTTATAATACTATCTTAAAGACAATATAATCAAGAACAATTGTGCAAAGTTTCGTAATTTTAGAAGTGTAAATTTAGAAGATATTAAGGATTTTCCAAATAATAGTAGAAACCGGACGTGCGGCTCGTTTTTGAACGGAGAGTCGGAGAGAACGGACATATACATTGATCGACGCGGAGTGTTTCCCTTGTACAAAATCTGCAAACAGACTGAAAATAGTGTATTTAGTTAGAGAGTTATCGGGAAAAAACTAGTAAATTACAAGTGATAATAAACTTTAAGTGTTAATATTCTAAAAAATTTCAATCAGGACCTAACAATTTTTTTATACAATTCAATAGCCTAGTTATCAGTGAACACCTGTGCAAAATTTCATTTCATTATATAAAGTAGATTCTGTGATATCGGTGTTGCTACACTTTCTGGTAAGTGACAAACTTCATTAAAATAGGAAAACTATATTATCGCAGTTTTAAATACCTTCCCGTGTGTCGATTCTGGTGGAAATCGGCAGAGATCATTTTTTGGTCGCAAGCTACCTTTTGGAAAAAGTCCCACCAGAATCCAACAATAAACAAAAAAGTGAAAATCAAAATCGAAACTCGTAACGTTATTTTTGCTAAAAGTGTCGCTCATAGTTCGTCTCACTCAAGCTATGCAAGGCCTAGTCCGTGACCACAGTGTATAGCAGATAGTGACTCTAAGCAGTGTGCCAATACTATTAATTTTTACATTTTTGTTTTAATTTTATATATATAATTGTTAATAATATATTAGAATAAGCTTTAAAATACAGTGTAATGCGATTTATGTTAAATATCAAAAAAAAATTAGTAACATTGCTCTATATATTTGCATATAATTTTCGATAAATATTACTTTTGTAACTATAATTGATTTTAAAAAGATATTTTCAACATTATAATACTAAGTAAATACATATAATTCGAACTTTTACAGTCAGTCTGATAAATAATGAATAAATATAAATGCTAAATAATCATAGTGTATACACTGTGACAATCACGCCATACTTTCCTTAGTACAGGGACCGGCTGTGGCATCTTGTACTACAGAGAATTTAGCAAAAATTTTATAGTATAGGGACTGGTCGTGGTACCTTGTAGTACAGAGAATTTAATCATATTTTAGTTTTGTTTTATTTAACTTTGAATTTGTTTTGCTTCGCTTGTTATATATGTTTAATATTGTATAGTAGGTTTATGTAAGTTTTTATACCATATAAGATGGTAAAAATAATAATAGGAAATAATTTTAGTTTATATAAATTTGAATATTTTTAAAGATATATATAACATATATAACTACATACATATATAACTTTATTTGCATAAAATTTTAGTAAGTTAACATATACAATTTTAAATTCTTCACTTAGTCTAATATTTAACAGGAATAAATATTATAGTATAGGGACAGGTAGTGGCACCCTGCGCTACATTTTAATTTTTAATTTTTAATTTTTCATTTTAATTTTTAGTAAATTAAGCATAAATATTATAGCATAGGGACCGGTTGCGGTAAACTTTACTACAAAGAATTTACTGTATTTTATTTTTGACTTATTTTTGTTACATTTTTGTTTTAATTTTATACATATAACTGTTAATAATATATAAGAATGAGATAATAAGCACAGGGTATTGCAATTTATGTTAAATATTATAATAATTAGCAAGTTTGCTCTGTATAATTTGCATATAATTTTCGACAAATGTAACTTCCATAGCTATAATTGTTTTAAAAGATATTTCTTAACATTATAATAATAACAAGTAAATACATATAATTGAATTTCTACAGTGTATATATTAAATACTAAATAAACATAAACGTTGGATAGTCATAGCCTACACGCTGTCAATCACACCATCATCTTGTACTACAGATAATTCCCTTTAAACATTTTAGTACAGGGACTGGTTGTTGTACTGTAGTGAATTTTATAATATAATTTATTTTTGATTTATTATACTTACACTTTACCTTGCTTTTACTACACGTTTAATTTTAATACATTTATATAGCTAGTTTATACAGAAACATTCAAAATGATTCGCACACCACCAAAACAGCGTAAATCTGACTCAGATGATCAACCTACCGGTTCTCAAGCATGTGCAGGTTCGGAATGTTCTGTGCAGGACGAGCTCTGCGCTAGCAGTGAGAGTCCAGACATCTCCCCTATGGTTCTGCAAATATCACCTGACATATCCCTCGACGACCAGTCGCAAAAGCAGCCTAAGTCCAAAAGTAAAGCGTCTACTGCTCTTAAAGCAGACAAACCTCTCCCGGCTCTTGCAAGTTCTGTCCATGATTTGGCTTCATACAGTACCGTAGTAAACTCATTAACTACATCCATTATATATGCGGTAGGAGAGAACAGGAGTGTCACAACTACAAATAAAAAATTTATCGTAACAGCTTCGTCGGAAATTAGGAAAGCAACAGACAACTTATTAAAAATTTTATCTTTATCGGAAGCGCAGCCGCCAGATAAGTCTGTCCCCCCACCTCCACCTGCACCTCTACCTCTACCTCCCTCTGATAATAATATAACCCTTAAACAGGAACTAGTCGCGGTAATGAGGGAGGAAATTAATAAATTAAAAACAGAACTCCAGTCAGATATAATTGCCAAAAACACCTCTACTTACGCTCAAATCCTCACCAGTAACAATAATAATAGCAATAAATCCTCCTCCTCCGCTAAAGCCGTCAAGTCTGCATACAAACCCGCTATTGTAGTTGTGTCTAAAGAGAACGTAGCTTCAAAAAAAGACACAATTAATAATTTCAAAAAGAGCATAACTTTCCGTAATAAGAACTACGCGCCGGTTAGAGTTCAACCGATATCTAAAAATAAATTACGCGTTGAGTTTCAAAATCAAGTTCAATGCGAAGAAACGTTAGCTAACCTAAAAGATTCTGCAACTATTACTGCAGAACCAGCGAAAAAACTACGCCCTATGTTGATTCTAAAAGGAGTCTCTAATGATATCCCCATTGAGGAACTAACGGACATTATCAAGCAACAAAATAGTACCATAGAACCATTAGTTAATTCAGCAGATGATTTAAAATTAAAGTTTAAAAGGAACAATAACCGAAACACAAACCTATATAATGTAGTATTCATAGTTAGCCCAGCGGTATGGCATGAGGCAACTCACCTGGGCAGGTTGAATGTGGACCATCAGAAAGTGTTCGTTGGTGACTTTTCCCCATTCATCCAATGCTACAGGTGCTTGCAGTTTGGACATATCAGTAAAAACTGTACGTCCGACTGCCAGCCCTGTGCATACTGCGCTGACACCACCCACCAAGTCTCCAGCTGCCCGCACGCCACCTGTAAAATAAAGAAACCAAGTTGTTACAACTGTGCGAAATACAATAACACTAGTAAAACCGGTAACAAAGTAGGCATAGACCATATTGCCACTTCTACGAACTGTCCAACTGTTAAATATATGCAAAATCAAATAAAAACCAAAATAGATTATGGATATTAAAAATAAAAACAACAAGTTAAGTGATAATAAGATCAATAGTATTAAATTTATTCAATGTAACGTTGGACGTTCGTATGCATGGCACTACGAGTTTACAGAATACTTTGTTAAAGGTGGATTTGACGTGGGAATCATCAGTGAACCACATATAGGTAATGGAAACGAGATGAAAGGAATACCAGGATATTGTGTATTTCAATATAGCGCTAACAATGATAGAGTAAAAGCTTGTATTATAATAAAACAAGGTCTTGGTTCACCGATGATGCTCACGCAGCATTCTACACCCAACATCAGTGTAGTGCAGCTGGGGATACGGGGTCGCAGATTGATAATCGCCAGTGTCTACATAGAGCCAGATCAAGACCATGGCAACACAATAGCTAAGCTGGAATGCTTAGCTAAAGACCTCAAACGAGACTGGCTGATTGTTGGTGGTGACCTCAACGGTTGGCATACCTCTTGGGGAAGTCGCAAAAACAATAAGAGAGGCGATGAAATTAACAACCTTGTTACTTCAAACGATTTATATGTATGTAACATAAGTGACACACCGACATTCAATACAATAACGCACGGTAAAATACGGTCCTCAATAATAGATCTAACAATAGTTTCTCCAAATATTGTGACAAAAATAAGTGACTGGAAGGTAAATCCATCAGCATGCCCATCATCAGACCACGAAGCCATCACATTTAATTTTGCATTTAGTCACAAAAAACTTAATAAAAATAATAAAAAATCCACATTTAAATATAGCACCAATAAGGCAGACTGGGATAAATTTCATAATATGTTGTCAGAAAATCTTAAGCGGGATAATATGTTAGTAAGAAACTTAGAAAATGCTTCAACAATAGAAATAGATGATTTTACCAAAAAATTCACTGAGATAATACAAACCACTTGTGACTCATTATTTACGAAGAAAAAGCGAATGGAGTCCTTTGTTCCTTGGTGGAATGAAGAACTCCAGTCGCTTAAATTACAAGTCATCCACATGCATCATCGCATTCAAGATTTAGTTAAAAGTAAAAAACCGATTGCCAACGCTTTAAAAGAACGCGAAGAAATTAAAAATAAATACGCCAATGCCATAAGCAACGCGTCAAGAGAAAATTTTAGAGATTTCTGTAGCCGGCAAGGCAAAGAGGATGTGTGGGCGGTCACTAACAGGCTTTTAAAATCAACTGCAAAATATAAACCACCTTCTACTTTATCTTCAAACGGGGTTCACACTAAATCTAGTATAGACACAGCCAATCTTCTATTAAGCACTTTTTTCCCTGATGACACCCCTGATAAACTTTCCCAGCACTCCATAACTAGAAGTCTAATAAATATTACTCCTGACACTCCCGACGACCTACAATTTACAATAGAGGAGATTAACAATGCATTCAAATCAATGAGCCCTAAAAAAGCGCCTGGCCCTGATCACCTCACATCCGACATTTGCCATGCTGCATTTAACGTTTGCCCTGTTTTAATTACCAAATTATATAATAGATGCCTCGAGATCTCATACTTTCCAGACATCTGGAAAATAGCTCATGTAATTGCGATTCCCAAACCTAACAAAACCAAATATGATGACGTCGCCTCTTACAGGCCAATTGGACTGTTAAATATATTTGGCAAAATCTTGGAGAAGCTAATAGTAAACAGGTTGAACTATCATATGTACAAAAACAATTTAGATAATCCACGTCAATTCGGTTTCAAAGCACAAAAGTCCACAGTTGATGCTCTACATTCGGCTATAGATAAAATTAAATTAGCAATTAAAAATAAAAACCTTGTTCTCGCCGTCTCTCTAGATATAAAAGCAGCTTTTGATAACGCTTGGTGGCCAGCGCTACTCAAAAGATTAATACATATTAAATGCTATAAAAATATATATAAGCTTATTAAGAATTATTTATGCAATAGACTAGTTACTATTAACTTTGCGGACTCTTCTGCCTCAAAAGCCATGACACGAGGATGCATACAGGGCTCTGTGTGTGGTCCAGTCTTCTGGAACATCATATTGGACGAGCTTTTGGAATGTGATCTTCCAGAGGGCTGCCATATACAGGCATTCGCGGACGATGTGCTCCTTATAGTCGAGGCAAATAATTTAGATAGCCTACAAACAGCCACAAATAGCGCCATAAAAATAATCACAGATTGGGGCGAAAATGTAAAACTAAATTTCGGTCCTGATAAAACGCAATTAATATCTTTTTCCAAAAAAGCCAAAAAAGCAGTTATTAAGTTTAATAATATAGTAATTAAGCACCAAACAGAGGTAAAAGTGTTGGGAGTTATAATAGATAATAAATTAAATTTCATTAAGCATGTCAATCAAGCAATACATAAAGCACAAAATATATATAAAAGGCTCTGCATTTTCACCGCTCCAACCTGGGGAATACATAGCGAGAATATATCCATAATTTATAGGCAGGTTGTTCAACCCATAATCACGTACGCTGCAGGTATTTGGGGTACAGCAGTCAAATACAAAACCGTCGTAAATAAATTAAATTCATTTCAAAGAGGATTCGCCATACGCGAAATCAAGGGTTTTAGAACTATCTCAACCGTAGCAGCCATAGCACTAGCCAACCAGACCCCTCTCCATTTAAAAATATTAGAAGTGCAGACCATAGAAAATACTAGAATCAATAGAACAAGTTGTTTCCTCCCTACTGATTTAAAATTACAAACACCCACAAGCCCCAAGTTTCTTCTTCATCCAGCTCAAAAAGTAAATATTAATATACTCAGCGCGACGAACCAGAATGAAATAGATGAGTTAACACTAAGTTCGACGGTTAAAATTTACACAGACGGTAGTAAAGATCAAGACGGTAGGGTGGGGGCAGCTTTTGTTATTTATCGCGAACAAAATATTAAAACAGTGCTTAAATTGAAACTCCATCCCAGCTGCTCTGTTTTCCAAGCGGAACTTTTCGCACTGGAGCGAGCGGTGGAATGGATTTCAATCAATACACATCTCGAGCAAGTGTCTATACTGTCTGATTGCATGTCAGCGCTCCAAGAAATAAGCAACCCTAACTCTACCAATAGTTTTGTTGTTAAAATACATAAACATATAAAATCGTCACATAGCCAAATTACCTTTTTATGGATCAAAGCACATTCGGGAATATTGGGAAATGAAGAGGCGGACTTAGCAGCCAAATCTGCTGCGCAACTACACAAAAAGCCGGACTTTTGTGAATTTCCAATAAGTTATATAAAAAGTAAAATAAAAGAGCAAAACCATATTGAACACAATAACATTTATAAAAATTCAGCGCAGGGCGAATTAACTAGAAAATGGTTTCCAGATTTGGCTGCTATTTCAAAATTCTATAGTTACTGCACGCCTTCCTTTTATAATACGCAAATTTTCACTGGACATTCTTACTCTAAACAGTATTTACATAGATTTAAAATTACAAATGACAATAAGTGTCCCTGCAACACAAGTAAAGTACAGAATATCGATCACCTACTCAAAGAATGTCCAAACTATAGCTTATGCAGAACAAATCATGAATTAACTTGCAAATACTTCAACGTTGATCCGTACATAACATCCGAGCTTGCACAGCATCCTGAAACTGTAAATTCATTTAATTTATACTCTAAACAAATTATAAGTTCATTAAAAGAACTTAACAAAACATAAAGCGAGAATCGGACTTGACACATTTCCTAAAAATAATAACTGTAAATAAATTGTATATAAATAAAATTGTATATAACTTTAGAATTAAGTTAAGATTAAGTATCTGTAAGTTAGGTTACCAATTGTATATATATTTGGAAAAAAAAAAAAAAAAAAAAAAAAAAAAAAAAAAAAAAAAAAAAAAAAAAAAAAAAAAAAAAAAAAAAAAAAAAAAAAAAAAATCGTAAAAGAGAAAAGATTATACTTTCCTATATTCATATACATATATATATATAGTAACACAAAAAAAAAAAAAAAAAAAAATAAAATGTGAAAAAGATTTACAATTAAGTTATTATAATAAGTAACTGAGTCTTAAAATTTGTATACTAGAAGGTAAATAATAATTTGTAAATATATTCTATGTGTGTAAAAACTAAAAGGTCTCAAAATTTACATTTGTTCAAAAAAGAATTATAAGTCCATTTGTACACTCGTCAGACCCAAGCCGCCCGTATCCTATAGCGAGGACTTCGGAAAAACGGGTGTACAGGAAATGCTACAAAATTTGTTCATGGGAAACAACCCCAAAAAAAAAAAAAAACCTAACCTAACCTAACCTAACCTAACCTAACCTAACCTAACCTAACCTAACCTAACCTAACCTAACCTAACCTAACCTAACCTAACCTAACCTAACCTAACCTAACCTAACCTAACCTAACCTAACCTAACCTAACCTAACCTAACCTAACCTAACCTAACCTAACCTAACCTAACCTAACCTAACCTAACCTAACCTAACCTAACCTAACCTAACCTAACCTAACCTAACCTAACCTAACCTAACCTAACCTAACCTAACCTAACCTAACCTAACCTAACCTAACCAACTTGAAAAGGGGTTTTTAGACAAATAAAAAGATATTTAATATAAATATAAGTAATTTGGACACATTAAAATTCTTCATTACTGGGGAATTTTGATTTTAAAAATTTTAAGAAAAATAATTGTATAAAAAATTGTAAATAAACATAACAGATACTCTGTGGCACCGCATACCACAGAAAGTGGATAAATTTTGACCTATATACATTTTGCGCCGCCACAGAGTAAATACGAGTTTGACCTATATACACTTTTGAAAAAATTAAATTGTAAATTTTTGTACTTTGAAGATCTTAGATAGCCAAATTCAAATTTGTTTTTATTTTACTATATTATAATTAAGTTGTAAGTCTCTTGTATATACACCTAAATTTAGACATACTGTGGCCTATACACCACAAATACAACTTGGGACGTATACAGAAGTTAAACTCTCCGTCTCTCTCTCTCTCTCTCTTTTCTCTCTCTCTCTCTCTCTCTCCGTTTTTTTTTTTTTTTTTTTTTTTTTTTTTTTTTTTTTTTTTTTTTTTTTTTTTTTTTTTTTTTTTTTTTGACTTACTTGTATGTAACGAGTACTTGAGGGTACAAATTTTTCTTGACAAATATAAACTATATTTGCATCTGACAATTATCTCACAACTACTTTTTACACCTTTATTTTTTACTTCTCATTTACAACTTGACTGGAAGGTTCGGGTTAGGACCAAAAATATCAATAGAAATAAGACATAAAATTGAAATAGACGGTTTGTGGCTCCTTACACCACAGACCAAAATAGGAAGGACTAGAAATAAATAAATAAACTACTCTATTTCCAAAAACAATAAAATACACTTACCTACGATGTCGACGAAAACCGGCTCCAAGGTAACCGGCGCGGCAGGACCTGTAAAAAGGGGAGAGTTAACGGAAAGTGAAGGAAGGAAGAAAATGGCTCCGAAAGCGATACCACCAAGGGAGATACAACACACTCAGACCTCGGAGGAAGAACCGGAAAACCTCAGAGTGGTCGCAAACCGACTCTTCCAGGAGGCCAAGCTCCACCTCGAACAATCGGGGAACATCAAAACCACGATAAAGGAGACGGTAATTGAGAACCTGGGGAGAATGTATGAGATTATCCTCAAACTGAGCGAGGACAGGCTCCAGCTCAACAACAAACTCCACCAACTGAAAGCTAGGGCGGAAGGGACAGTGAGTAAGGAGGTTCTTCAGGAAATTAAGGAACAGAAAGCCATGGTCGAAGAGACCATGGAGGAGATGAAGAGTATGAGGAAGGAGATAGGACAATTAGGGGAGGAAGTAAGGAAACAGCGAGAAGAAGGAGGACCCACTTACGCGGAGAAAGCCGCCCAAAAGTGCAACCCTATGCCGACCAGGGGCCCAGCCGACCTCCCGATCCACTCTATTGTGGTGGCGTCGACCAACGCCAAAGACAGCAGTGAGGATGTTATAAATAAGATCCGCACGGCTGTTGAGGCCAAGTCGACGGGCATCAGGGTGGACCGGGTCAGGAAAGCCAAGGACCAGAAGGTCGTCATAGGGTGCACGAACAGGGAGGACCTCGAGAGGGTAAAAGGAAGGATAAATACAGGACAGCCGGAGTTGACAGTGGAGGAGAAAAGAAATAAGGACCCGCTGGTCATAGTGAAGGATGTACTGGAGTATAACTCGGACGAGGACATTCTGAACTCGATCAAAGCTCAAAACTCTCACCTTGTGGGGCATATCGCGGAGGAAGAATACAGGGCGCGAATAAAATATAGGAGAAGGGCGAGGAACAATTTGGAGAGCCACGTGGTATTGCAGGTGTCACCGGCAATCTGGCGGGCACTGACGGATGCCGGGAGGATCCATATCGACCTCCAAAGGGTGGTCGTTAAAGATCAGACTCCCCTCATCCAGTGCTCCAGATGCCTGGGGTACGGTCATGGCCGAAAGCTATGTACCGAGACCACAGACAGATGCAGCCACTGTACAGGCCCACACCTCCGAATAGATTGCCCGATTAGGATGGCAGGGGGAGAGCCTACTTGCCAGAACTGTACAGCAGCCAAACTGGACAAGGCAGACCATAACAGCTTTGACGAGTGCTGCCCGGTAAGGAAGCGGTGGGACAGGTTGGCCAGGTCAACAATAGCGTACTGCTAAAGTTGTGCTGGGCACCCGGTCACCATCGAGCTCAATAAACGAGCGGTCCACCCTCCCCCAAGACAAAGCCTACAGCATATTACAGGCAAACCTGCAGCGCAGTAGGCTCGCTACGCAGGAGTTCCTTCTAGAATCCACCCGAAGGAAGATTGCAGTGGGAATCATCCAAGAACCATACGTCGGTGCTGAGGGTTGCGTTAGACAGCGTACAGGATACAGAGTCGTCCAGAGGATAACCCCTGGCACAAAACCTGTCAAAAGTGCGGTGGTGGTATTTGACAACAATATTGAAATTATTGAAAGTCCAATACTCACCACCGAGAATATCGCAGTCGCAACACTCAGGACCGACGTGTGGGAGGTGGTAGTGATCTCCACATACTTCGAGGGTTCTCGGGACATTGAACCCTACATAACACATTTAAAAAGGGTAAAGGAGGAACTAAGGCACCCAAATATCATCCTGGGGGGGGATGTGAATGCCTGGAGTTTTTGGTGGGGCAGTGAACACGAGGACTATAGAGGGGAAGTTTTGGCTGGAGCACTGGAGGAAATGGGCCTGGACATTTTGAACGTGGGAAACAAGCCCACATTTTATGTAGTGAGCGGCAATGGCATTAGGAAGAGTATCGTCGACATTACAACCTGTTCGAGGAGCATGCTGGGGAGGATCAAGGAATGGAAGGTGGTGGAAGGAATCACCAGTTCGGATCACAACACCATATCGTTCAAAGTACTTCTGAAGGAACCGGAGACCTCAAGAGCGGCTAGGACAACGCGGATTTATAATACTAAAAAAGCGGATTGGGAAAAATTTACGGTAGAGTTCAATAAAAAAATAGAAGATAATAGATTAAAATTAGAGGAAATTAATGAGATTAAAGACAAAATTACACTAGAAAATAAAATTCGAAGTTACATAGACACAATAAAAATAGCGTGCGAAAAATCCATCCCGGCAAAAACCTTCAGAAGTACAGTGAACCTGCCGTGGTGGTGTGACAGACTGGATCGAATGAAGAAGGATGTAAAGATGAAAAAGAGAAGGATCTCCACAGCAGCTCCTCGCAGAAGACCCTATGTACTGAAGGAGTACCTCGAGGCCAGGGAGAAATACGAAGCAGAGGCCGTAGCTGCACAGACCAGCAGCTGGAAGGAGTACTGCAGTACTCAAGACCGGGAAACCCTGTGGGATGGCATATATAGAGTGATCAGGCACTCCCAGGAGAGGCACGAAGACTTGCCCCTGGTGAGAAACCGAGTAACTCTCACCCCACAGGAGTCGGTCGAGCATCTTGCAGAAACCTTCTTCCCCAATGACGACGAAAACGAGGACACCGACATACACAGAACAACGCGGCTACTAGGGGGGTCCATAAACGATCATCAGGAGATGAACATATTAAAAGACCCCCCTTTCACCAGCGATGAACTCATGCACGCCTTGTCCAGATCAAACCCTAAAAAAGCGCCAGGGGGAGACGGCCTTACAGCAGATATAGTTAGGCGGGCAGCGGAGATAGACCCGGAACTGCTCCTCTCCCTTTTGAACAAGTGCCTGGAGCTATCATGCTTTCCAGAACCTTGGAAGGAGGCTGTGGTCGTCGTTCTCAGGAAACCCGGGAAGGACGACTACACTCTCCCGAAATCATACAGGCCAATAGGCCTGTTATCGGTTCTCGGGAAGGTCCTGGAAAGAATGATGGTTCGCCGCATTAGGTGGCACGTACTTCCGAAGGCGAATAGGAGGCAGTACGGGTTTGTCCCTCAGCGCTGCACCGAGGACGCCCTGTATGATCTGGTGGGTCACTTGAGGGATGGCTTAAAGCGTAAGCTATTAAACCTCGTGATCTCACTGGACATAGAGGGCGCGTTCGATGCAGCGTGGTGGCCCGCCATCAAATGCCAGCTAGCCAAAAAAGGATGTCCTCAAAATATAAGGAAGCTGGTGGACGACTACTTGGTGAACAGGAAGGTGACCATCAGATATGCAGACCACCAACATACAAAGGTTACAAATAAAGGCTGCATACAGGGATCAATAAGCGGGCCCACACTATGGAACCTCCTCCTAGACCCGCTCCTGGACGAAATAGCGGCGCATGGGGTCTACTGCCAAGCTTTTGCCGACGACATCGTCATGGTGATTTCGGCTGACTCAGGAACCCAAATTTCTCGGACGGCGGATCGAATATTATCACGTGTGTACGAATGGGGCATAGACAATAAGTTAAAGTTTGCACCACATAAAACTTACGCAATGATGGTAACAAAAAAACTAAAGTACGATGCCCCCTTCGTACACATGGGAAATACGCCAGTTAAAATTGTAGATGAAATAAAAATTTTAGGACTAACAATAGACAAAAAACTAACCTTTAATAATCATATTAGCAAAATCTGTAAAAAAGCCATTAACATATTCAAAATTGTCTCACGATCAGCAAAAATA